>VYZM01010293.1:55460-67091 GCA_013398915.1 Dromas ardeola
TACGGGGCAACACCGAGCACTTCAACATTGCTGAACACTTACGGCCCACTTGACCTACAGGCGGCGTTTCTTCTACTTACCTCATTGGCCACAATCCGTCTGGTAAGTCCCTTCAAAGCTTCACAAACTGAGCTGAAGTCTAGCTGTCTTCCTTTGAAACACGTTGGAAGTATTTGCATTTTTATAGTATCTCTGTGGCTAGAACGTGAGTATCCAGCAACCAGAGCAGCTCAGGCTCTGGTTTTGGACAGTGCAGACTCTTGCACAGACATATTTTACTCTGATGACAGCAATAATTGGTAAGACAAGGAATTTTATTATTAGACTTTCCTCCATCAACAGTTGTGATAATAAGAGGGAAAGAAACAGAGCAGGAAAAAAGAAGGCAGAAGAGCCTTTATGGTCTTTATCAATAGGTATTGACGATTTAATGATTATTTTATTATTTCCATTACAATTTTATTCTGTGCTTAACACCACTCTTGGCCTGGGAAGATGCATTTCTTCCACTCCTCCACAAGCCATCCTCTTTTTGGATGTTGACAAGAAAAAGCACCGTATCTTCCTCAAAACCAACCCATCCCTTCTGGAGACTAAGAGCCTGTCACTGAGACGGAGCCACCTTCATGAGATCCTATATTCTGTTTGGCATCTGCAACGTTGGTGTAGTAAATGAAAAGACCAGAAAATGCAGTAAGGCTAATTCCCATTCCAATAAATCACACAGGACGTGCCCTCGTGGGGCATGTTTTCAAGAGACATAATCCAACAGAGAGACCAGCAATGTCTTGGCTGATGTCTGCCCAGGGGTATGCAGCCCGCTGACTTCGGCCGATTGAAAAGGTCAATACATTTAAGCAATACCCCGGCCTCTAACACTTCTACAACTTCTTTAAACTTGTCTGCAGTTCGGACAGGACCACCTCATGCTCCATGGGCCGGAAGTCGTCAGTTCTCTCTGCTTAATAAATCAGTCCAAAAAGAGTGAAGCTTCAGGTGACCACAGATAACCTTTTGCTTCCTTGGTCACCCTTCTAGGGATCCCCAGTACGGATGTGCCATATTTCTGTCCCTTCTGACTTTCAGTAATGGGTCCAGTAACACCCAGAAGTAGGGCACTGTGGATACCACTTGCAGAGACTCCATGGGAGGTAACCAACAGGCAAATAACCCAGAGGCTTCACCACAGAAGAGGTGCGGAGAGCAGCATTCCCACAGAATATGGCATGCCAAGCTCTCCCATCCACATGCCTGCGGAATAACCTCCACTTTTCTGTTTCTCTACCTTAATTAGGGCTCTAATTAGATCTTTTCCCTCATGCTTATTCCTACAGAACTGCTGCCTACGCCTTCTCTGCCTCACCCACATACACACAAATTGGCAGGGGCTCTCACGTGCTCCCCACTGCCCCTTGGTTTGGGCACTTCTATTGCCATTGTTAATTACATATAGGTATTTGAAAACACTGTACCTACGCAATTCCTTATTGCTTCCACATTTCACTAACTCCCGTGTTCTCCGATTTCATACTGTCTCAACTTTCTTACTACATTCATGAGAGCCACCTCACAAAAGCCTATGTTAGATAAGAGACTTCTCTCCTACATACTCAGCAAATGAAGTATCAGCAGACAGAAAGGAATCTGTTCCCAGTCCCACAGCTGCCTCCAGCTTGGTGGAACATAACCTCCTCCATTCAGCTTTTCCCTGTAACCCAGCACCAGAGAAGAGGAATGAAAGAAGCACAAGAAGAATTAAGAAATGTATCTTTTAAAAAAATCGTATTAATCACATTCATCAATGGAATTAAGCGGTGCCACCTTCCCATCTCTGGCTTAGCCAGCGCTCTCTCCTCTGCGCAGTGTCTTCATGGTGATCACCACAGGAGGCAACAAGGGTGGGGAATTCCTCTGTGAGGATACGCTGCTTCTTATTTATGTAGATAGGCATCAAGCCAGAGCTCCCCTGAATCTTTCAAAGAGCTGCCAAGAGAGAACCACATTTCCTTAGAAACAAGGTAATGAAATAAAAAGTCCAGCGAACAGAACCTTGTGGGAAGAATTCTCTACAGTAAGCAAAGGAGATCATAGAATGGTGTGGGTTGGAAGGGACCATCCAGTCCAACCCTCCTCCAATGAGCAGGGGCATCTTCAACTAGATCAGGTTGCTCAGAGATCTTCAGAGGCTAAGCAATGTAGGCTACAGCTCCTTGGAAATATGAAGAAAAACCAAACCACTGGGGCTACATCAGACAAAGACCGGAAGGCTAGAGCAAACAGCTTAATTAGAATGAAAACAAAGGGAGCGAGCATGGCAGAAGAGAGACACATGACTGTTCAATGGAATAAGAAATATCTGGAGGGCAAGGAGGGGAAGAAAGGAAGAAAAAAGAAAGAATCAATCTTCTCATCTAAAGATGAGAAGAAACTCATCTTTATGAAAACACCTTTTTCCCTGGAGCATACTCAGAGACAGAGGCGCCAGACCTGGCATCCTACTGACCTCCGATTCTTCAGAGCTGAAGAGGAGGAGCTCTCCATTAGGTTGTCCCTACTGACACCTCCTGTCTGCTGCTACTGAAACCAGCGCCACGGCTGAACAGTTTTCCAATCCCTTTCATAGTCATCTACACTATCTACAGCTCTTCACAGAACTTCTGTGATCCAAGCTGGCTGTCCCGTCCCTCCCCTTCCCACGTCCCTCATTTGTTCACTCTGAAATATTAGAAAACCTTTCACTTAGGGAATGCAGCGGGTTGATACATACTGCACTATGTCCGCAAAGGCGGTGAGCAACGGCTTGCACTGGTACTCAATACCGTGTTTGGCACACAAGGACTTCACCAAAGGGGCCACCTTCCAGTAGTTGTGTCGAGGCATTGTAGGAAAAAGGCTGTGGGAAAAGAATATGGTGATTCAATGGCATCTATCACCACCCCACAAAATTCCTGCCCCTCTTCTGTGCCTAAGTCTGGGAATGCCTCAACCTCCCCTTGTGCCTGTAGCCATTAGTGCTCTGTAGTGGTCCCTCTCATGTCCCTTCAGCCGGTATCTGATCTAACCAGGAGGCTGGTAATTCTCATTCCTGTCCCATGCTACTCGTATCTGAAGCGGTGTTGGTGCTCACTGGTGCTCCAAAAATTTTCTGACCCATCGCTTGGAGTTCCCATTCCATCCCCGTTATAAAGGGCATAAAATTTACCCACGTTATCTTTTGTTCTTTCATTAGCTGATAGAAAGACAGGGACCTTGTAGGCTCTTCAGACCTAGCGTAACTAGCACTTCTTGAAAATTCCCTCACATCCCCAAGCCACGCTTCAACTCACTGGTGCTCAATTTGGAAGTTCAGATGTCCACTAAACCAGTCATTGAATAAGGACTGATGAACATTACAGGTTGCCTGGAGCTGAGAGAAAAAAACAGTAACATGTTAAGTGTTGTTTTAGGAATACCACTTCTCTTCCATGTGCCAAACACAACAGTAAGTACGTACAAGTTCCTAATCATCACGTGCCTTCTGGGTGAATACAGCAACTCCAAGAGCTATCTCCAGTCAACACGAGATGGCCATGCTGTGGCATACAATTGTTCGGGACATAATTTAGGAGAATAGACTTGAATTCCCCAGTAAGATAAGCCATAACAACCATGACTTTCACCTCCCTCACTTAGAAAACTGTGTAATGACTTCAGAACTAAAATAAGGCAAAGCACACGAGATCTTCATCCTTCACGCGTGGAAAGCTCTCTATCTGAAGAGCATCTCTAATTATTTTCCTTGAGGCATCTGTGCTCAGCATTTGAAGCCTCCCTCCCATTTCTCCACCTTCTTTCTTTGCACTAATCACTCGCTTCACACGGTGAGGACAAGCTGCTTATGTTTTCCTCTCTCGGTTCCCATCGCTTCTGCAATCAGCCCTCTTGGGCATTATGAACCCAGAACTGTAACTTCTCACTTTCAAAGCCACAGGTCTCTGGAAAGAAGGTCTTACCTGGGTAGAGAACCAGTCCACATTCTTATCATAATCGATGTGCATCGGGATGTGATTCATTTGTGTAATCCAGACAAACCAGTTACTCTCTATAAACCTGTGCATACGAACACACACAAAATCATTGCTGATGTCACACCAATGCGATAACAAGTCAGGACAAAACACTTGTACACATACAAGCCAGTCGTTGCTTCAAAAAAATGAACCTGAGGAACCTCAACCACCTGATCAGCAGATCAGACCTACACAGACCTTCCACCTTCTAAAGACACGTGCCTGACAGACAACAACCTCTGTCTTGCTAAAAGCCATAAGGAAACAGAATAGGGAGCCCATGAGAAAGATAACCAGGAGACTGAAGAAAAGACACGAAGGATCGATGTAAACTGGGTAAAGAAAATGGAAGAATTATAAATTGAATGATACCTGACCAAAAGATGAAGCCCCAGGATACCCTTCACCCCCAGTAAGGGTAAGTAGGTGAGAAAGAATCGGATGTAGAAGCTCAGCATCCAGGCCAGATCCTGTAGTATAGGGAACAGGTAAAACTTCATTAAGAGGAAGAATTACTGGCTTCTGAATTTACCATCCACTCTCTGGGGCACTCCCTTTAAAACCTCCCGTAATATCTTCTACTGATGGATTTTTCCTCCCCAGCCCCATCACAAAGCATCTGACATGCAGCCGCTCCCCAGCCATTCCTGTGCTCAGGAATTATTCTGGTCTTATGAGCCCAGCACAGGGCAAACACTAGAGAGGACATGCTGTAAAGCATCACATTTTCCTCCAGATCTGAAGAGAAAGCAAGCAGTGAGAAAACCAAAACCACAGCCAACTGAAAGAATAAAGAGCTCTGGTTTACCTCCATCTCATCTTTTTTGTTCCTCTTCACATCTTTTGCAATCTCTTATTCCCCTCATGTTCATTTTCTCCTGACTGTCCCAACTCTCCGGCAAGAATAAAACAGCAAGATGCCTTCTCTCTAACCCCCACATCTCAGAGAACAGACATCTTTTTTCTGCATTTTTTCTAAAGTCTCTAAAAGACACGCTATTCCTCAAAGTCCTACATTTTCCCCGACAAACAACTCTGAAAGTCTACTCCACACCCCCTACTCCACTTCACACTGAACTGTGAGGACTGTTTTAGGCTACCTGAAAGCTACTTGATTTTTAATATATCATTTTGCAAAATGGAGGCGCACTGAATCCTCCTCCAACCTCCCTTGATTTCTGCTACTTTTCCCCTTTTTCTGTGCCCGTACGTTTTTATTGTATGGGCTTGGGAAAACAAAAAAGAGTGGCCAGAATGACCACTTCTGCCTTCAACTAGACTCTCATGCTACCTGTCTGTATGAACATCAACTCTGCAGAAGAAGGAATGCTTCCAGACACTCGCACACCCTGGACTAAAGCAGAACATCAGAAACATTATTTCCCCGCTCGTATCCCACACACCCCTTGCACTGAGATACACAGCTCAGAGTTCCTCCCAGTAATTTCTTGTGCTGAAATGTATCCGTAAAACAAGGAGAAGTCACCATTGGCAACTTGGAGCTGACTTACCACCCACTGTTTCCGCTGTATCACAAAGTAGAATATGTACCACTGGAAGTAAAGAGGCACCAGAGCTGGGGGACCGACTAGAGTGGAGAAATAGATTGCAGAGACATTAACTGTGCCCTTTTATCCCAGCAAAATGGACTGGAAAAGGAAGGGGCTGAGTGAACGCTGTCCATAGAACTGTGAAAGGGCAGGGTTACTCACGGATGAAGAAGTACTTGTGCTGGTGGTTATAAGGCATGAATTTCTTCTTCTGCACACCAAGCTGTTAAAATAAGCAAATTACTCAGGCCGTGAAGACAGCTAAAGACATCTGTGCATACGCTCCTACCTATGCTTTTGAAGAAATGTGAACTTAGATACCTCCTAACCTTTGAAAGAGATCTCCTATCAAACCACGCCAGCTTCCACCATGCCATTGGCTTCATCTTTCCCTGGAACTTCCATCTATGACTGCTATGCTAAGGTTTTATCCTGTCTTGGATGCACGAAAGGCTGGGTAGTCCCTTGCGCCACAAACAGCAACGTGCACTAGAAGCTCTTTCCCTACAGAGGGCACAGTCGCATAACAACACTTAAAACGAAAACCACATGAGGCACTGAGAACAACAGTTTGCTGCCAATATAGCTTCAGAAAAAAAAGGAAAACTTATGATATTATTAATAGAGATGTGTAGAATTCCCCACCTACTTGCACTTAATCTCCAAAGCAGAGAAATGAGCATCCAGACATTAAACTGTGTCCACAGGAACAAGGGTGAATGGATTATCCTCCCTCTGAGACTGCTAATTTTTCAGTGTTCACTGCATAAACGTAACAGATCACGTCACTGACTTCCTTGAGGAACTCCGGTATATCCCCGTACACGTCCAAAACAATTCCGAATAGCAGCCCTCCCTTAACTTCAATGCAAATCAGAGCATTTAAGCCAGGTGACACTATGAATTTATGTAACTATTTTTTTAAAGGACCTGCAAATGCTAAAGCCATCCAATTAACTTCAGAGTTGTACCAGAAATAGAGCTGGACTCCAGACGGGACGCAGTCTGACACCCACCGTCAGACTGAGACCACTGAAATACCTTCTTTGACCAGTAATTGTAAACATTCCAGTTAGTCCTTGCTTGCCAACCGCTGCTTCGTTTCCCAAAACACTAAAATTAGTCAAAGCTGATCTTGGCAAAGAGAACAACTTGCAATCTTAGCTTCATACAGCTGCAAGTATCTTATCAGAGAAATACGAACTTGTAATAAATATCTCATTCTTATCTTAAAACATAGCAAAAATAACTTCTGTTGAAATTTTAAGAATATAAAAATCTCAGAAGTATTGAAGTATTACTAAGGAATATTAGGGACTACTGGAAGGCAAAGTAGCACTATATAAAATAGCAGAAGTACTCAAACCATTTGCTGGATGTACTTCTCATTCTACAGAAGCAGCTTTGGTGGGTTGTTTTAAACCTTCAGAATAAATTTGGAAAATTTCAACCCATAGCAAGATTGTATTAGGGCAAAAAAACATTAAAACACCAGTTGCAACGTTAAGTATATGGAAGCTAGTGATGCACCAGGATCTTTTTCCTGCTTGCTTTCAAAGGCCGTTAATGCCAAGCTGCACCTTCTCTCAATTCCTGAATTGCGGAGTCAACTCATTGACCAAACCAACTGGTCACCCAGTCTCCAAGCTCTCTGCTGCTTTCCAAATTTGAATCCTAATGCTGCAACCCCCCAGCCTTCATCAAGTCTCACCTCTACAGAGAGTGTTTTTCCCAAAGCAAAAAATAAGGGGTGCATGTTAACGTCAGGGTCCTTTCGGAAGCAGTTGGGTTTAGCGTGGTGTTGGAAGTGGAGGTGATTCCACCAGCTGGCTGGTGCTCCCTGCAGGAAGGGGTGAGAAGAGAGCGCCGTAAAGAAGTTGTATCTTCTGCCCTCAGTCCTCCCTCCCCAGTAGTCCCTTGCATTTGCTCTCTTCTTACACTGAGACTGGTTTTGACTGCAGAGCATCACGGGCAAGGCTCTAGCAGTCCCTTCTCAGCACTGAATGCCCACCTTCAGATGGCCAATCACGAACTTGTGCACCCAGTGGTTCCATTTGGACTTGCTAAAGACTGAAAGGTGTCCAAAATCATGCTGGAGCCAGCCAGCCTGTGCCTGGAATTAAAAAAAAAAACAAAAAAAAACGAAAAAACCAACAGTGCTGCGGGGGAAAAAGAAGAGTCAGGAGGCTCTGCCTGTGAAAAGGGCTTTCTCTTCTCCCACTCCCATGCTCCTCGCAACATACCCTTAGATAGCAAGAGCATTTCCACTACAGAGACCCAATCCAAACACTTCTCTTTCACTACAAAGCAGTGCAGTCCAGACTTTGCCTAATGACTTTTAGCCCCAGTCGTTTTCATGAGGAAGGAAAAAAATCATGAAAAAAGAGAAGTCACGGAGCTGAGAAACGGCATTTATTCTCTTACAAAACTGCACTGAAATCGGCAACAAAGTCTCCTTTAAGGAGCAGCTTGCTGCTGCCTCCTCCGAGCACTTGTAATTCCAAGGGGATCATCTGGCCACAGGAGGAATAGCTGAGGCTTTGAGAGCTGCTCTGCCCTCTCCTCTAAATCGCTGAAAGTTCCCATGGGAACACGGCGGCTTGGCCCCCGCACAGTGCCTTGGAGTTCTGGCACAAGGGACCTCAGAAGTGTAGCACGGCTTTCATTGTACGAAGAGGGCTGGGAATAAGGAGAGCTTTGACAGACTACAGGAAGGAAAATGCAGGGCAAAACCTGCTCTACCAAAGCAGCATGTCGGGGCACTGTAATTTTGCCCCTTCGGTGGAATCTAGGGAGAAACAGAATTTTGGGAAGTCCACAAAGGTAAGATTTCTCCTGTGCTTAGGGCAATGAGCACCTAAGTCTCAAAGGGTTGGGTTTTGGTGTTTCTGGGGCTTCTTTTTGCCTAGCTGCTTACCTGGACAGTGCCTAGAAGCACTGCGGAGAAGAGGAAAGGCACTGTGGATGCTCCAAAATACCAGATGGTGAGCCAGGCCGCAACATCCAACAGCAAGATGTGACAGAGATACAGGATGAAAAAGGTGCGGTTGGGGTTGAGAAGCCCCATCTTCTCGACAGTTGCACGAAGATCACGGAAATCTTCTACCAGCTTTTCCTGTGGGAGATCCAAAAGTATCCGCTGGTCTGAAAATGCCTCAGGAACCCAAAGAGGAGCTCAGTTCCCTCTCTCAAGGAGCTACTATGGCAATAGGGAAAAACTGAGGGTCTCCTGGAGACAAATCTTCACTAAGACTAAGAATAATGACATGAAGTCAAGGGGAAGCTTCAGACCAACACAGTGATTTCAGGAGATCCTATCATTTTATGTACAGGGAATTCTGGCTGCCAGTAAGAGAACTTAAACAGTACAATTTCAACCCAAATACCAAGTTTTTAATATACTTACATTCTTGCTGGGCTCAAAGCTGGGCTGATCTGGTGCCAGCTCCCCAATCAAGAGTGGGCTCATGTACTTTCTTACTAGCGTCTTGTCAAGATGAAATGCTATGAAAGGATCCTGAAATACAGATATAGGAACAGGATGAAGAAAAACGACTGTTCGGGTGGCAGCAAAAGAAATATATTTCATGATATCCTGGACTCCGCAGAAACCTGAGTCGAGTCAAGTCAACCCGACTAATGGAGCTGGCTGAACCAGATTTTACTGCCACAAAGCTTACTGCTTTTTTCACGCCATGAATGATCATTTGAAGCTGAATTCTCTGTATCGTTTTCTATCTCAATGCTGTTAAGTACAGGTCACCAAGAAATACGGGCTCACTCCCGTCTTACTTCTGTATCTGAAAATTTCATACCCTGTTGAACCTCAAGATACATCATCTCAACAACTCTGTCTCTTTTTTGTCTTTAGCTTCCACCTTATTTTTCCTCAGCCCCCACATCCTAAAATTAAAGTCTGACTAGGGAGAAGGGAGAGATGTCAGCACAAAAACTGAATCAGCTAGCCGAACTGGGAAAAATAATGGGACGAGCAGGACACACAGAGGTGATGGCAGCTTCTGGTGAGCCACACCAGCCTCTCAAAAGCCCCACGTTGTTCCAAATGTGCTTCCTTGGCAATCCCCACAGCCCACCCTGCCACATCTTCCTAGAGTAGTTTTGTTTTCTTGCTACCTGCCCCCTGTTCCCCATCTGGTTCCCCTCCATGTTTCTGAAGAGCCCCAGGAAAAGGCCTTTTTTTCCCCCTCCTTACCACTCAAAAGATCCCTGTTAGGGAAATTGGTTACTTTTATCATTTAAATGTAATGTCAATCTCCATGGCAACCAGACAGCCAGGTGGAAAAAAATCGCTAATGACTGGTATCACTATAGATTCTATCACTATATTTAGACTACAAGGCCCCTGAGAACACATGGCAGTTTGACATCTACTTTCTACTGAAGATCTCCCATTTACCTCCTTTTGCATATTTCTTTCCCAGGTGTTCAAATTAACATATACTTTACAATCTCCCTCAGCCTACGGATGCTTTTCCTTGTCTGAGACAATATTTGCCCACTGTGCATCAGCGCGGAAGCCTCCTGCACCATGCGCTATCATTACTAGCTCATCACTGCACGCTTTCAAAATAAATTGTCCTTTTAAAAGATCTCTAGTCAAGAAAGGGGATAAAAAACACCAGCTGATGTGGCCAGCTCAGGGTCAGCCCTGTTGTACTTCAGAGGGAGCATCCTCTCTGCTCAGCCTTGCGTGAATAAAGGAGGGAAAGAGGAGAGGGGAGTGTACATTTGCATTTTCTCATTGGAAGAGGGGGAAAAAAAATGGGGAGGAGTATGTGGGCAGATCAGAGGAGGATGGTATCAGAGGTTTTGACCAATCCTTTCCACGCAGGCAGCGCAATCCTAAAGGGAGGTTAAGGGACCGCTGATTTCACCTTCTAGAAATCAGAAAACTCCAGTGGCATTCACCACACTAAAAGTGTTCCTTACTTTTTTCTTTTTCTGTTTTTGAGGAGCCTGATTCTTTCCATTTACAGGACAAAACTATTAGAAAATTTGGAATTTACTTGGCTCGGGTTCCTGAGCCGTCAGCAGTTCGGTCGCAGCCAGCAGCGACGCAGACGATAATGCCTGAATAATGCAGTTATCTGACCATCGAACTGTGTTCAGCCCGACGTGCTGGCCACCGCGACCGACCCCTTTCTGACCACATAACGCCGGCGGGGTTTCGAAAATGCATGTGTGCGCATCCTGACCTCGTGAAATATGTGCAAATTCACTTATTGTCGACGGCTTTACATTATATGCATACGATGAAATGAAGGAAAGCGCTAGATACCAAGTTCCATCCTTTCTGCTCAGGGACAAGACTGGAAACGAAACTCAGTCCACTCTACAGGTAGCTTCAACATCCCATACGCGCCCTTGGGTCTAAACACTTATATTTGGAGAAATGCATTTTCTTTCATAAAAGGCATAAGCAGGTGAAGGAAGGAAATACACTGACGAAATCACCCCACACCCTGCTGCCAATTCAAATACTGCTAGCTCCGCTTCGCAATTGTCATTGGCATTCAGGCATGCATGATTATATTTCTTTGGAGACTGAAACACGACTTTCAGCAGTATTTTACACTGGTGCCATCGCTTGGAAACACTGTGCTGGGTTTTTACAGTAAGAGGCAGCTGAATGCATTCATTCAACATGCTTATACATACTTACATACACTTATTCTTTCTTATTCACAATAAGTATATCTGTGCGCAACCAGTGTCACTACCAATACCCCGGGGTTTCTGTTCAGTTCTGTTCTGTGGCTACACGCGTATAAAACCAGGAGTATTCTTATTTAGTGCAAGTGTGCAAAAATCATTGGTTTTCCCCCCAGATTTATGCCCGGCTGCGGACACCCTATTCCCGCACATTTTAGCTATTCCTTTAGAAATATTACCTTGGAAAACCAGTCCCCTGGGACCCCTGGCGCTGCCCGCAGCACCAGCGGGGGGACACAGGCCTGTCCCTGCCCCGAGCATCCCCCTCCCACCGCCGGGGACCGACAGCCCCCATCCCC
>VYZM01010293.1:67306-79186 GCA_013398915.1 Dromas ardeola
TCCGCTCGGACCGGTTCGGCTCCGCTCGGCTCGGTTCGGTTCGGCTCCCCTCGGCCCCCGCGCCGAACCCTCCGCGCTCCTTCCCCACCTCCCCTCTCGAAACCCCGCCCTCCCATTGGCTCCCCGCGCCGCCAAGCCACGCCTCCCTCGAGTCCCCCACGCCCATTGGGCCCCGCTCGCCTTGCGCCCGCCCCCCCGGCCGGGCGGGGGGCGATGGCAGAGGGTACGGCGCGCTCCGGGGATGCAGCCGGGCTGGGGTTTGGTGATGGAAATCACGGAAAAGGAGGAAAATTGGGGCGCCCGCAACAGGCAGTTGCCTGGCATCTCCGGCTGTGATAAATTATAGGCTGTAACATCCCATTGGTGCAGCCATAGGCACAGGACGGAGTTATTTCGGACATATTTGAGGGCTCCCTATAGACCTCATCTTGGCTCGCTCAAAAAGTAGCTGGTTACAAGATGCATTCCTCACGGTATCAATGCTGGTGCCAGGGTTATTTAAATGCCTTACCTTCCAACCAGGGGAATGGGATAAACGCACCTTTATAGAGATTTGCTGATGGTATCAAACTGGGGTCAGCCGTTGGTGTGCCAGAGGGTGGGAAAGATGGGACAGGCTGATGAGGACATAGAATCACAGAATGGTTTGGGTTGGAAGGGACCTTAACGCTCAGCTAGTTCCCCCCCCCTGCCCTGGGCAGGGACACCTCCCACCAGCCCAGGTTGCTCCAAGCCCCGTCCAACCTGGCCTTGAACCCCTCCAGGGATGGGGCAGCCACAGCTTCTCTGGGCAACCTGGGCCAGGGGCTCACCCCCCTCACAGCCAAGAATTTCTTCCCAATATCTCATCTAAATCTACCATCTTCCAGTTTGAATCCAACATCACAGAGTTCAGCATCAGCAAATGCAGAGTCCTGCGCTGGGGAGGTAAGAAACGTGGGAAAGGGACCAACACACCAAGCGGCTGGTCCTGGATGGAAAGGGCAGAAGCGTGGTGGTCCATGTTATATGCCAGGCAAAGACACAGCCTGGAAAATTGTATCATGAACCAGATTTAAGATTTGGCGCAAGCAAAAAAGGCCAAGGACCCAAGACATCAACGGAGGAACGGTGCGTAGGGTCTGCAGTGCAACCCACACACAAGCTGCTTCTTTTCAGACCACTTTTACAACCTGTTTCTCCTCACAGCTGGGATGAGGATGCCTCATCTTCCCTTCCTTTGGGTTTGTTTCCCCTTTCCAGCAAATCCCTCCCGCTCTTCCATCTCTACCGCCTCTGCCAGGATGTGCAGCCAGCGGGAGGAATGGTGTCACCGCAGGTATATCACATTATCTGTCCGCTTGATGGTGGTCTGCGGACGATTCTTCATACAATAGAGTACTGAATAATGCTAGAAGAGCGAATGATGCTAAAACACATATCCACCTGTGTGGGACTTCATACATATACATTTCAAATGTACATTAAAATGCCTCTCTCCACATCCAGCTCCCTTCTTGCTTTCCCCAGTAGCAACAGTCTTCTCCCTGAACCCTCATTACGGATTCCCAATTTCTTTGTTTTCACTCGCACCTTCCGATCTGACCTAGTTACGGCAATTCCAGTTGAAGGTAACCATAGAAACGAAGATCCACCAGACTGCATCCCTTCTTGTTCTGAACAGCACCTGATTGCTACATCCCGTCTTTCTAGCTTGGAATTCTATGCCTGCAAAACACTGGATTGAACATCTTTTATTTCCCTCCCTTTAGCAGTGCCGCAGCTAATGCATCGAGTAAGGCATCCCTGCTTCTACACATTTGCACCGTCGTCCATGAAAGAAAAGGCTCTCTCCCGATCTTAGCAAAAATTAAGTTACTTTGTATGTTGATTGCTGACCATCTCACAAACATACCCAGAAAAGATATTAATAAACTATGTTTAGCATCTTTTTAAATGTAACCATTCTATTCAGAACGGTGCAGTAATTATTTCAATTTCTACTTTTTTCTGATTATCTATTGCACAAAAGAACAATTGTCCTAAATTTAGTTGATAGTTTCCGTTTGACTTTTCATCATGAATGCAGCGGAGGGCCACTGGTCAGTTTTTTTTTTCCTATATACCACATTAAAAAGAGAGTCTAACTCCCTGCACCTTTGGAAACTTGTTTTAAGGGATCTGAACAATAGCCAAAAAGCATCACTGAGCTTGATAAACTGCAGTCTTGTTCCCCTCATAGCCTCCTCTGATTTCAGCAGGAGCAGAAGCTATAAGGGATGTTCACACCTCATTAACGGATTCTCCCAGACAAGTTAAATAACAGCCCTTGGAATTACTTATAAAGCTTCTTCTGACATAAAATCTGTGGCTCTGTTTCTTTTCCCCTCAGTAGATGATTCAGCCCGAGATAAGGCATCCTGGGGGCTACTTGAATCATCCCACTCCAAGCAGTGAAGGTTTTCATGTCCTGCTACAAACTGCCCGTTGTCAACAGGGGTTGGTTCTCCTGCCGTTGCCATACGCAGGATCTCAGCGGGTCTCGGAGAGGCAAGAAGGATGTCTTTGTGATAAAGACTGCAAGGGAAATCCAGCTGCCCTTATACACTGGCGAGCATCCTGCATCCAGCCGCGACCGGTGGCATTAACAAAGAGTCAATCTTTGCTGGAAGACAATGAACTGGGTGAAACCAGACCTTTTCCAACAGGATTTCTTCTTCTCGGTGTTCTGACTCCTTGTTTTACCTCCACAGCTCCCGTCTCCATTTCTCCTTATTGTCACGATCTAGCTGTGACCCAGCTTCCTAAGCTATCGAGGGCCACCGAAAATCTGAGGGGAGATAAGAGATGCTCTTTCACTCAACCTTCTGATCTGGCCGCAATTCATTCTTAGCATCCTAGGTGACTAGAGATCATCAAAAAACAGAGAAAATATATTAAAACTCCTTATGTCACCACCATGATTTGGCTGTAACATCCTTTCAAACACTTAAGTGACCTGGGTGATGAGGGATTACTACGTACCCAGGCAGCTGGTGACCAGACCAGTAATACAGAGAAACAGAGGAGACGGACTGAAAGGATGGCAGCCTTTATTTTGCCATCTCGAAGCAGGGGAAAATGAGTTACAATAATCGGTGGTGAGGGCTGAACCCGCAGAAAAATAGGAGATTTTCAAAGAAAACTACCATGCTGAAAAAACAGTTTAAAATGGCAAAGTCTAACAAGAAGAATCAGCCCCTGGCTTTTGTTCAGCCCAAGAAAACTTAGGATACAGGGTGCATGGGGACTGTGGTGTGAAGATCTACAAGATGCAGGCTTGGTCGCCAGTGGAATTGAAACAACTACGCTGATGAAGCAAACGCAGGAGGAAACCACCAATTTCAGCATCATGCTCCTCGCAGGGAAGAGCCTGGGGCTCTTGAGAGCTCACTGCAACACCACTCCCGCACCAGGCTTAGGCAGGTGCATTGGAAGGATTAAAATAACATGAGAAAAAGGGGTAGACACTAGAAAAATATTTCCTTTATTCTTGTCGACTGTTGCATTATTGGGAATGAGCTGAATAACTGGGAGGGAATAGTTCAATAATTTGGATTAAATGAGTTAGCATTGTACCTGTTTGCTTGGCTTGCTAACACTTTATACTCACAACAAATTCTTTTTAGTTTTGCATATAAACAGCGTTTCTTCAGGCCACGTTAACTTTGTGGAGTAATTCTTCCAGTACCCTGCCCTAACAACTGACTGTTAAAACTTAGTTGCAAAAATTATACAAGAGGGAAAGAATGAATATATTATAGTGCGGACTAGCAGAGGAAGATTGGGATTTGGGAGGAGTTTACATCTTGCCAGAAAAAGCAACCTGGAATCACTCACTATCCATAAGGGCTGGGTTTGCGGAGAAAAAAATAAGCATATTTTTTTGTCCTGCAGAAGGTGAAAATTAAGATTAGTAACTGAGGGAGCAAGGCAGTGATTGTTTAGAGTTTTTCCCGTTTCAAAGCAAAATCGTCCATCGTAGGATGGACTTTTCATCACAAATTATTACAAATGGGATTATACTGACAAGGCAGTGGTAAGAACGGAGCTTTTTTTCTCCTTATTCTTGCCCTGACGGGTACGTGCCACGTCTGCTGCTTTCTCTACTAAACAAGTGGGATTATGTACTCTGCTTCCTTGGCATCCGGACCAGTTTGTGCCCTGACCCTGATAATCCCACACGGCCAACCCAAGATCCACTGCGGAATGCAAAATTCATGCCAGCGACGGAGCACAATGGGAATTTCTGTTTGTTGGTTGGTTGCTTGCTTGCCTTGTAAAGTTAGTCGGCTCTCAGCCACTCTCCCATGACTGGGAAAAGTGTCACCAACTCAAGATATGTCAGAGGAAAAAAATACCAAACACATCTTTGGTAGCATTTTGTCTTCGTTTTAAATATATCAATTTCATTAGCCACCTCTAGTAGCACATGAACATGAGCTATGTATCAGAACAGAGGAAGCAAAATGACCAATACCATACAGAAGATCTGAAAAGAATTAGATCAAAACCTACGTTTTCCAACATTCATTTTTCTGATTAAAGTTGCAAGCAAAGGAAATTTAAAGAAGATTTAACAGTGACTCCAAGACATTCATGTTTCTTCCTCTTCACAGATTTCTAAAGGTCAGGGGGCTTTTAATAGTCTAATGTTCTATATGATAAGGAACAGAAAATAGTTTATTTACCGCAGTAAGCAGCACTTGATTAAAATATGTGCTTCAGAAAAGCCTTGACTTGAAGATAATGCATTAATATTCTTAGTATGTATTCTGCTTAACTATTAGAATGTTGAGCCTTAAAAGTTTAATTTGTCTGTTTTTTGACTTAGAAAATATTTATTCTTTTTTGTTTTACAGGTCTCTCCTGGACCAAAAACCAATCAGTTCTGGTATTACCTCTCTACGGAGGTACTTCCACTCCATAAGCAAGTAATTTCCTGATTTTTATTTTTACTTTTTGTATCCTAAAAAATTGCAGATAGACTCACAACGTGTTAATCAAAAGCAGGAATCTTTCGGGGGGTGTGGGGGGGTGGGTTTCTTGCACTTTAACGTTGCGTATTCTGTACCCACGTTTCATCCTGAAACTCCCACATCCCCAGTCTTCAGGCACCTGTAACTAAACATCCGAGTTATGAAATGCATTTACACAAACGTTTTGTCCAGTAAGGAATCTCAAGGACACGGATGGCAATAGGATGGTTCTACCAGGAGCGATGAGGAGACACAAGAGGACTTCAAAGTGATAAGAGACTGTTATGTTTGGTACGAAATCATCACTCTAACTATTATTATTTATTCATTTCATATTTTAATACCTAAAAGCCTTGGTCACAGCCCTGTTTTACACAGTGCTGTATAAATACCTGCTCTTAAAAAACTGTCTTGGTGGCTGGCAGAAGAACAAAAGTCAACGAGGGGACGATAGCAGTCAGATGTATTAGTAAGGGACAGTTAAACTCCAAACTGGGAGCACAGTATTATTAACAAGCCAGTCTTCTTGAGGGCTTCATACTGACCTAAGAACAACATATAAATGGTTTTGAAAATGGAAACACTATTCCCAAGCTGCAGAGAGAAAAGAGGTTGAGCTATTTTATTGTAGCCTGGGATCCCAGTTTTAAATATTAACGTGAGGAAAAAAGGTCTTTCCCTTCTCTTGAAAAAGGCAAATGGAGTTTTCCTTGTGGGTACCCATAAATTTTGAGATTCCAAAGAAGGTGCAGCCATGATATCCTCATGGAACAGATTATTGTTTTTTCTTTCTTCAGGGGAAGAATACTCCATCCTGAAAGCCCGAGCCAAGGATCCATTCTTCACCCAGTGAAACACACAATAGTTATTGCTTACCTTTGAATAAATGAATGCTCATTATTTCAGCGTCTTGGGTGTCTTTCTGCTTGAATCAGCTTCCTCTGGTGCAAAATCCTCTCTCTTGATGATTTGCAGAACCACATCATCCTTCATGCACCCATCCGTTCTGCACGGTGATGGCCAAGGGTGTTTCCTCCTCAGAGCCATTAACTGGTTGCTGCTCAAGCACTAGAAATTTGTTTCAGGGAAGAGATGGAAGGAAGAGTTTGTGTCTGCTCCTCCGGGATGTTTATTTTTGTTATTAAAGTGATGTTGCAACGGCATCCCTATCCAACCGTTGGGTTCCCTCCCCTCAGGCTCCATGCTCCAGCTTCCCTTTCCCCAGTCAGGATGTCATTTAGCTGTTCCCCACTGTGTTTGAGTTTATTATTCACCATTTCAACCCAAGTTCTGACCTTCTCAGCCTTTCCTTTTAGTGAAAGGAAGGGAAAGCCTGGGGTCCTTTCTCTCCTTACATGTATTTTCCCTTGGCAGAGTAACTAAATGTAGCTAAAAGTTTAATGATGCAGCTAAATTGGATCTTCACTCTATTTTTCTCTCAGTGTCCTCCGTTCCCGTCCCCTCTTTCGCCTTCACATCCCTGCTCCATGTCCTTCCCACTGCTCCCTTCCTTCCTTTGCCCACTGCTCTCTCCTGCCGCCTTCTTTTCCCACCACGTGCAACGGAGCCATCCAGCCTTACCAGGTGGCCACTGATGGATCTCATGCTTATCAAACTGGGGAAATGGAGGATATTCCCCGTATCCACGAGGGCCACCATGCAGCTGCAGTGCATTTCCACATGCTGGTGCCAGGCTGGGTGCTGCTATCAACGTCATCCTCCAGGTATTATTGGAGAGACTATTCCTTTCTAAAAGGCAGATGAAAAACATTTTTTCTGATCTTAGCAACTTCGACATAAAGTTCTATCAAGGGATGAGACAACAAACTCAAAAATTGTGATTTTTACTACACTTTTAAAGAACTTTTCTCAGGGTCTCAGTTTCTTTCTTTTACATTAACAAATCAATGCGTGACACAGCATGAAGATACCTGAACTACCGATTTGCCCTGATTTTTCCCCGTTCCTCACTAACCCAGCAAGATGCCCTTCACTTACTCATTAGCTTAACGCTTTTCTACATTACCCTGAAGACCAGACATACCCCTTCTATCTATTCCCCCTACAAAAGCTCTTCCGCTTTGCGCTTCTCTGTATCCCCTTTTCCATGCTTTCTTTCCTGTTTCTCACCTATTTCCACCCACACCCCCCCCCACCTCGTGACTGCCCAATTAAACTCAGGGCTTTTATGTCCCTTACACAAGCTCTTTGTGCTGTTAAAGCTACACCGGGCAACAAATGCAGCCTTTTACCTACTTGGCCACAGAAAAGAGTCTGTTCTCCTCTCATTGCCGTGGCTGGTTTGCGCTCCAGGAGCCAAACAAAACCTAGAACAAGTGCCATGGAAAGCCTTGACAGCGTTACAGGCTGTGCTGCAAGAAGATGATGGGGTGATAGCCCTGGATATTTTTTTTTAATAAGCACCTTTCAACGACTCGTCATTACGTTCTTACACTATTATCTATGTGAAACACCCAGATGAGGAGTTCAGCGTGCAGACTTTACGTTTATGTCCATTTAACAGGTACAAGAGCCGATTCCAAAATGTTCCCACCTCCTTACCAGTTCGTTTCTCAGGAGACATGACTTGTTCCAGCAAATATACCATTCGAGCCCAGCATTTACGTATGTAGCCAGCCCTGTGTAGATTATCCACTGCTTAAAGTCATCAGGCCTGCAGTATGAACTTCCATGGACTGATTGATAAAGCTTGTTGTATAGAAAATAACCACCAATTTCAATAGCACTAACACATTCCTTCTGTGGAGCAGTCACCAGGTGGACTCTGACCATCAGATAATACTGCAAGTTAGCAATAATACGTATCTTTATCTCTATGTGTCAAAAGAAGTCATGGCTTTCAACCCGTTGTGGACAGAGAGGGCACAACCTTCAATTAGGACGTGGAACAAGTGAATAACTTCATGAATTTGCAAATTAATTTCCTTTCAAAAAATCTGGCTTTGCAGTGGATGTCCCCAACTTTCTAACAGTAAAATATCATTAGTGAAGCTTGAAGAGATGCATCCTAAAATAATCAATTGTCATATGTTTTCTTATTCCTTACTCTGTGTTGCCCAGTGGCCCTCTCCATCTTCTTAGGCATCTCTATGTTCTTCAGCTTTGCAGTCTTCTTCTATATAGAATTATAAAGTAATATAGTTTGCAAAGGACCTCTACAGTACAACCTCCTGTCTCGAAGCAGATCTACTGTCCCTCTCAGCACAGTCACAGAAACTCGAGAACCAGATCTTCAGCTGCTATTAACAGGGAAATCATTGGGATTCACCGATTTGCAGTTGTGCGTGATTCTACTCTGCAGAAGCAACAGAGCAAGTTGCTGGGTCTTTGTTCTGAACTGCTACCAGACCCGGAAATGTTAAAGTAATTCACATCATCCAGTAGATAGGCTATAAATTACAGCTGAGAAACAGTAACAGATCTTTATACACGATGATTTTCAAACTGAGGACTGCTGGGAGTCCATGAACTACTGCGTAGGGGTTCCACAAAAGATGACTGGGAAAAATACCTATAGCACAGCAGCTTAAATTCACTAACCACGGACCTCCCACTGGGATAACAAATCAAAGCAGCAGTTTATTGCCATGCAGAGATAGTCAATAGAGATTTGACAGCCAGCCTGATTTGTCTTGGGATTTTCTTTTGCACATGGAATCTCGGAGCTGGAAGCAGCGGTCTCCTCTTCCTCCTCCACCAGAGCAGCACAATGACTGACACGAGGCAAGCTCTGGTGTGGGGATGGTACCACAGTATTTCTTAACACATAAAGCTTAGAAGAGGCTGACTTTCACAGTTAGACCCCTTCCTTCAGAGCCGTAGCCTGAAAATTCAAATAATGCAGAGCAAAATGACACTACACTTACAACCAGAAAAGCAGAGTATCAATAGATACATCATGCAACAGGATCAATGAAAAAATAAATTAGAGGTGTCTCAGAATTGCACCTAAATTAAACATATCCTGCCGTGTTATCTACCCTGCCTCCTTCTGTTCACCTTCCTTGATTGTGCTTTCTTATAAAAAGATCTATAGAATGCAAAGGTGGAGAAATTATGATCTGAAAAAAAAAAAAGGCAAGGCTGTATGTTCATGACAAGGGTCCGTGACTTTCACTGCTGAAAGAGTTTATGTTTCTTTAGATATAATTTCTCACTTCATTGCTTGGAGTTCTTTAAGTACAACTTTAACACTGCATCCCTATAGACTCTTTCTATCAGGTGGTTTTCCGCACGCTGCCCTTCCAGGATGCAGTAACTGGTACAGAAGTCATTACTGCACCGCTCAGTCAATGAGGCTGCTCAACATTTCACATCACCAAGGCCCAAACCCTCCAGACTGAACAGATCATAGAATCACAGAATGGTTCGGGTTGGAAGGGACCTTAAAGCCCACCCAGTGCCACCCCCTGCCCTGGGCAGGGACACCTCCCACCAGCCCAGGTTGCTCCAAGCCCCGTCCAACCTGGCCTTGAACCCCTCCAGGGATGGGGCAGCCACAGCTTCTCTGGGCAACCTGGGCCAGGGGCTCACCACCCTCACAGCCAAGAATTTCTTCCCCACATCTCATCTCAATCTCCCCTCTTTCAGTGTCAAACCCTTCCCCCTCGTCCAATTGCAGATAAATGACTTGCTGGCAAGGTTTCTTCCTATAAACCAGCACGGATTCATTTTGCTTATAGGATGATTTTGCAAAGGACGGTGCACAAAGGAATCCAAGACAGGCTTATATGCACAATTATTCTATTTTTTTTCAGCTGAATCTATGATTTATGGCAAGCGTGGACCTCAAAGCTATTTTAGCGGGGACAAAAACAACCAGAAAACCCAACTCAAAACAAAACAAAAAAAGCCAAATAAAAACAGAACAAAAAAACCACAACCAAGACAAGGAGAGAAAGAGATAAAAAAAAAAGAGAGAAGGAAAACCGTCTTTCTGGTGACCAGCCAGGAACAGAAGCAACAGGGTCTTCCAGAAAATTGTCCTCTTCTGGCCACCCTCTCCAGCGGAGCAAGGAGTCCGCAGTGCAGTTTTCCAACAGTAATGAGAGTTTTCATCAAAACCCACTGAAACTCATTACTGGTTGCTCCTGCCTGAGATGATGTTAGCACTGACCGGAGCGCACTTGATGAGGTGCAGGAATTGCATGGTCCATGCGCATGTAACGTACAATAGTTATTGGTCGTGTCAATGATTTATCTACTATTTTATCCACTAGGCTCTAAGGTTATAAACTAAAAGCTACAGGGCAAAGGGAAAAAAAAAATAGGGTAATAAAGGATGATTCACTTACCCATGGTAACCAATTTTTAGGAGAAACCGGACATATCAGAGAGAAAACCACATCAGAATGCATCTGTGCAAGGCCCTGAGGATAAGGGCACCTGGACACCACAGTAAAAGCCCCAGGACAGCAGCCTCCAGGTGTGTGGTTATGAGGAAAGGCAGGATGCAAAGGGAACACCCTGAGCATTACAAAGGTTAAAGCGGCCAACATGCTACGCAGACACACACACACACACACAGAGGGTTAACATCCTGAAATTCAAAGAACTCTGCACAGAAAATGTCATGGAAAACTTCATCACAAAACCCCCATCATAAGCAACGAGCCTCATCTCCACCTTAATGCCGTGCCTTGCTGGCGTTTCTGATTAGCCTTGTCAGAGGTCTATTTCGAACCAAACTAAATAAAACCAGCAAGTCTTAGGAAAACATTCCTTTCGTTTCTGACTTTCCTCACCCCACACCACAGGAAAAGGCGGTTTAATAGGCTGAAGTCCTTGAGCAGCCCTAAGACCAGGCAGAAACAGAGGAAACCTACGGCACAAAGTGATTCTCGGTGATACAGACATGGGGTACATTGTTTCACTCCACTCTCCGGTCCTGTTGCCCGGGTGGGGAGCACGGGTAGAGAAAAGGAGAGGTGCAAGAATTTTTTACATATTTTTCTCTTATCTGGCAAGTGGCAGCAGGCAAAACAAAGCGCCCTTGTCTGTGCCTGCTCTGAACTACGGCTGGGGATGGAGAGAAGGACAGTAAGCACCAGGGGTGAAGGCACTTCTTGCTTTCACTGAAGGAGGTGGTCTCTTATCCTTCAGCAACAAGATATGATCCTTGGCTAGAGAGCAAATAAGCATTGGGAACGAAAACAGTTGATGGTTAACCATGGGGGTTGCTTCCCCTGGTTTTCCAGACCCGGGCAGAACACAGTGCTATTGAAAGACGAGACAAACAAAGGTCTGAGGTACTGGAAGCCAGAGATGCTCCAATCCTAAGATTCGATTGTAAAACAGAATGCTGTAACTCAGGGAGTGCTGTCTGTACCCTGAAACATTTTATGTGATATCTGCTTAGAATCAGCCAACTTCTACAGAAAGGATTAATGAGCCTTCCACTTATTAATGCAAGACGGTGACAAGAAAAGACACTTATCACCAGGAAAGCTGTGGGTCACAACTGCCTTGCCCTGCAGAGCGGCCACACATACCCTCAGACATGAGAAAGACGGCAGCGAAAACGCTCTGCCATTGTTTTCGCCCTTGCACCACAACACCTTGCACAACATGAGGACGGGGATTATTTGACACGGGAAGTGCCCCACGGCAAAGAAAAGATGGCACTGTCCCACCTGTCCATAAAAGCATCGCCCTAAGCAGGAGATCTCCAGCTGAGCCTGTTGTCTAACAGCTCTCCAGTGACAGAAGAAAACTGTTAAGTCTGACAGCCATTGAGTCGGTAATTCAGCATGACAAAATAGAGCAAAACAATGCTAATTTCAGGCAGAATACCAAAAATCTCCTTTTTAAGTCTGCTGCTAAGAAGTAAAGTGAAATTCTGGGGGAAACAAAAGAGGGGGGA
>VYZM01010298.1:12627-25236 GCA_013398915.1 Dromas ardeola
TTTTTGCCGGGGACCAAAAAGATGCAAAACAAAATCACTGTCCATAAGCTATAGAGTACAGACACAGAGTAAGCATGTTTGTATTATATTCCTCTGATAAAGAGTCTGCCTGAAGTGCAGAGGAAGATAAAACAGGGAAAGAAGCTATGCACTCAGATTGCAGTGGAAGATTCTTATTAATAACAACGTTAATTTTAAAAGTGTTGCATCATCATGTAATTCCTATTATAATGAGCTACAACCTTTACACTATTCAGATTTTCACATTTCACATTTCAACATTAAAATTGTTGCCTTTACTGATTTTGACTTGAGACAAGGACTTAAAAAGTACAATTTAGAATTGGAATTGGATGTGGAATGAAATTTGGCGTTATCTGACTTCAATAAATTCAAGAGAAGATTTGCAGTATAATACAATTGATTTGGCTTACAAGAATTGGGGAATGATTTTTTTTTATTTATTTATTTTTACATATTGACAACTATAAAAGAGAAACAGGAGAAATTTTCTAATTTTCAAATTATATTTTCATTTAAAATTTAGCAATGAATAAAAAATGAGAAAATTTTATGGAAAATGTTAGGTTTGAATTTCTTCTGCCAAATAATTATTGCACAGAGCCATTTTAAGTTTGGATAATGTAGGATGGATAAGCAGGTTATTGAAAAGAGTGGAAGAAGAAGGAAAAAAAAAACCTCTATTGCATGGTAGAGAGCGGGCCTTGTGCTTCAATGTGAAAATAACATACTGTTCAGTAACTGGTTGTAATTCTCAATACTGCAAAAACCACTTCTCTGGCCTTGTTCCAAGCACATTATTTTAGCCTAAAAGTCACCAATGCTTCTGGGAATGTGGCTTCATTTCAGTGTAATGGGATTATTCTAAGGAAACATGTGGGGAGCTACATGAGAAATTGCTTATAATTTTCCATGTGAAATTACGAGATCTTTAATAACATGCCCAAGTATTCCATTTGTCTCAACAAGATTTGTAGTCTCTTTCCCTTAGTAAGAAATATTTCTAAGCCCCTGTATGCATATTGCATACATGCATAATACTTAAAGAGCACAGGGAAGATGAGTCTCATTGTTCTCACTCACATATGTGCACTTCCTGACTGCCAGCCTCAGGCTCAAAGAATGTAGTCTGAATTGATCAAATTAAGAAGATAGCTTTTGCTTTGCTTTATCATTTCTATTTTTCCACCAAGGAAATGAAGGGGGAGACAGCCAGTGATGGGTTCTTTGTCCTGTGAGAGGTAATGAAGAAAGCAATAGAATTAGAAAATACCTTGAAATTCAGAACTGCCCATGAAATTAGGTAACCATACTCCAGCCAGATACTCTAAATGTGCATTTCATTTACAAACAGAGATCAGGTCCATTTGATCCCTTAAACTTACAGCTTCATAACTGTGTTATTCAACTAAGTGTTTAGAGTTCTTCTAAAGAAGAGGGAGATAAGATCATATTCTTAAAATGTGTTCATTAGGTTACCCTAGCACACCAAAATCCATGTTCTAGCAAAGTCTAATGAGGGTATTTATATAAATATAAATCCTCTAATGAACAATTTAATGATATATATGATATTCAGCCCCTTCCCCAACCTCTTCTTTTTGCATTCATTTTGGCAATTACTGTACTTTCTTATGTATGCACATGTATTTCATTCTCATTTATGTTACAGATAACTTTGTATATTTTAAAATAAGTGGACAAAAATTACTTATGTTATAAAATGTGTGTTCTGTATAGAGCTCAGCTTGAGAAATAGAACAATTACACTTTTGTTAAGATTGCTTTCTTTTTCTGTCTCTAATGTGCTAGCACAACACTGGGATACATTTATGTGGCAGTCCCTGTGATCCTATCTTTGAATTCCAATAAAAAAGCTGCTTCAGTTAAGAGCAGTTTTTATACAAGTACTCGACAGCAGTGTTAATCTGCATAGAACAATACTGCTTGTACTCAGGGAAATATGGTGAACTATATGTTAGAGACTTTGATTTGAAAACTGTTAATCTGCCAAAACCCTGAAATTCTGGCTTGCCCCCATGACCCAAGCAGAAAGAAAGGGAAATAACAAAGCCATATAGGTTACCATAATGCAGACTTTTAGAAGACTCGTTCTTTGCTGCTGTGTCAATCAGGTGACTGTTAATGCGAATCAGTAATACAAATAAGAATATCTAGTAAACCTAATTTATCGTTAAAATGAATTCATGTCAGTCACTGTTGAACTGTGTTCAAAAGATATACCTTTTTCCGACCAAAATACCCATTCCCATGGGTACTATTCCCATGATGTATCAAACCAGGAACTACCTAGAGATACTACTTTCTCTCTTCAGGGAAAACAGAGACCTAACAAGGAACTCAGATTGCCATAGAAAACATAAGGGCCCCTAATGAACTGAATGGGTCGTGTTAGAAGACTCTGTGTTTATCTGTAGTATTTCACTTTAAATTTATTTATTTGTCACTTCACAATCAGACTATTCTGTGAAAAAAAAATGGATTTTCTTACTAAATCCAGTTACTACTTATGGCATTGTTTTCCTGCACAATGTATTTTTTTATAACAAAGCTCTTGAGGATGAAGGGTTGCAACGTTCATCAAAACAAGAAAATAGCAGAGACAGACACAAGTAATATTCTTGAAAGCTTGAAGAATGCAGGTGCTAATTATACTTTACTTAATGCATACGTAAGAGCCTAAAAATCCATTAACAGAGAACTTCATTTTCACATACAATCTTCTCTGAAAGGAAACTGTGAGCGCAGAGAGCTGCTAAGAGGTCTCCTGGGATCAGATCTTTGATGGTTTATTGATCTCATTCGATGCTTTTAGAATCATTAAAAGTCACCTTTCTTTTGTCATTCAGTCCTAGGGAGTAAATTGAACATTATGTTCATGTAGGTCATTGAGTACTTTTTACAGTAGTTTATTCAAGCAAATGGAACAACGTGCTTCTACTAACTGACTGGCAAGATTAGGATATCAGAGGAGAAGAAAGATTGTTAAAGAGAAACAAAGCACCAATTTGCTTTGTAATAGGCTGCTCTTGAAGAGCAAAAGATTCAATTACTTAAGAAAGTGAAGGGTCTAAAGGGGCCGTGGATTTCGTATTTCTGTCTTTGTGAAAGTCCTTGTCTAGAATAAATTCTTATAGTAAATAACACCTTTTTTTTCCCTGCGTTAGGGGATCAGAAAGCAAAAAAAAAAAGCAACCGAAACCCCATTCTTTCATCATCTCTAGGCAAATAACTGTTAAAACCATGTTAAATATAAGGCATTAAACGAAGAAATTATTCTGAGAAAATGAGAGCAAATACCATCAGAAAAAGTGTCTTTCTCTTAGGAAGAGCTCCAGTATGCGTAGTATTCAATAAAGCTTAAGACAGATGCTCAACTGAGGCACCTTTAGTAACAAAGCAGCACATCTGGATGCAGGATGTGGAATTTTCAATGTTTTCTCCCTCCCATGAAGCAGGAAAATAAATATTTTGTTGTTTATTAATAAGCATCTTGTAACCCAAAAGCAAAGTGTGTGTTCTAAAAGCCCACAGAAATGATTTCTCTATTCTCTTTTTAGTACCTGGCAGCAAATCAGTGACAACCACTCTGGTTTCACATGTCTATGAGCTCTACTGTTACACTGAAGTACAGCACCCACAGAAGGAACCTCTTTTTGTTGCAATCCAACGCAGTTTGCTAAATAGAAATTCAGCTGGTTCCCACCAATTGTATCTCTCTCTGTTTTACCACTCTGATTTAAGGGCTTTAAGGCAGCAGAGCTGAATGACTCTCCCTTTATCTGAGTGTTAGCAGGGGGCATATACTGTCATCTGCATTACCGGGTGCAGACATGATCTTCATTTGCAGTCTGATAAAAGCTGTTTTCTCTGCTTGTCACCTTTTCCAGTGGAACAGACTCCAGTTGACCAGTGCTCTTAGGTATCACATATAGGTTAGCAAGCAGTTTCATGACACGTTGAATCCATTCTATCTAACCCACCAATTAGCAGGGGCCATAGTTCCTCCTCTCAACTTTAAAAAGATGGATTCAAATAATGATTTAGCAGTTTATTTTGTAAGTTTTGGAGATCACCAGGTCTTTTAAGACCCATTCATCCTCACCTCTCTTTAGGTGTTTCTTATTTCTGTATATGTAATTGAGTGAATAGGGGGTGTGATGGCTACTTTGTTTTATTTTTCTTGAAAATAGTGGAAACAGGAAGTCCATTTTACTTGATAAAAAAGAAAAAAGGAAATTTTTCTTCTGGTTTATTTAAAAGATATTAAAAGATAAACAATTTCTAGAGATTTAAAAATACGTAGGTACAATTTTATCACATCTATATTCAACTAATTTAAAATTTAGAAGTAATTTATAAGAAGATAATGTAGGAGCATAAGGATATTCATGAAATTCTATACAGAAATTTTGGTTATAAGGTACCTCTGGAGGTCTGTAGCCCAGAATCCTGCTTGAAGTGGGATGATTATGAAGATCAGCTCAGCTTTAGCTTTGTGTGGCTGTCTTGAAAACTTCCAGTGACACAGTAGGCACAGCTTCTCTCTGTGGCCAGTGATGCACCACCCTCCTCATGAAGTTGTCAGATGACAGATCCATTCAAATCAGTATCCTGCCTCCAACAGAGGCCATTATCAGATGTCTAAGAAACAATAAAAGAATGGGGCAAATGCATTTCCTCAGAATACTTTTCCTGCCTCAGACAGCAAAAGTCTTAGCAAAGTGCTCTGTAAGTGCTTTTGATGGTTTTTGTTATTTCTTTCTTGATTTGGGGGGGAAGGGGAATAATTTTTCCCCCACCAATATTAAATATGATTGTAAGCATATTTCAAACGTTCATTTCATTTGGTAAAGTCCTTGACTGTCAGGCACTGTAAACAGAAGAGGCATAACTATTTCAATAACATTGTAATGAAAAATATAACATGAGATATAGATCTACTGCCTCTGCAGAAATCAAACAACCGAATAGTGTAGATATTTTTTTTCTTGACATTTTTTGGTAGCTAGGGATGGGAGAGAGAGGAAACAGCCATTCTGTCATCCAAGACTTTCTTGCTTTCCATTTGCTACCTGAAGTCATTCTGCTGAAGATTATTGTTCTTGCTTCCAGACTCCCTCATTGAATGTACGCTGTTTTGGGTCAAATCTCTTATCGGTGCTGTTTCCCACTTCCACTTTGGAGAAGTAAAGAATATTATTCAGATTTCCTTTCTTGCCCTGTCTAGTGTGGCCTAATCTGTAGTTCTATGCTTGACTCTTCCAAATGTGGGAGTTTAGTATTCACTCAAAATCAGTTCATTTACCAGTAATTGAAGATCTCATGTAAATTTTTCAGAATACTTTATCACATTGAACTAAACTGCCCAAACTCAGCTCTTGGAATTTACATTATGATTCGTTTATTCATTTGTTCAATTCAAGTGACCAGATATTTAAGTGTGTCACTCTACAAAGTTAAGTCAGGGTGTTACGTGAAACTGATATGCCAGGATTTTCCTAAATGTTTTAATACATTGAACAAGTTCCAAGGACTTTTTAACTCCAAATTTCTTTACTGATAATTTCAGGGGCAGCAAAAACTTTCTTCTTTGATGGTAGGACTCATTATCTTTATTTTCTTGTATTTTTAAATTAAAGATTAATACTGGAAGCTTTAAGTAGATGATGTAGCAAGAGATTAAAAAGCACATATAAATAGTCTCTTAATCTTTGCTAGGAGGTCTGGGCTCATCAAAAGAGAATTGCTCAAACAACAACAAAAAATAATGACATGCTACTAGTCGAAACAGGACTCATGCTGCCTTTTTAGTCAAAAATTCCATATATATAAAGTGAGGTTTTAAAGTCTGTTCTTGTCCTCTGTCATTCTGACACCTGCTGCCCTGCAGTTTTAACTAGAGGAGCTAGCAGATGACATACCACTTACTGCCAGTTTCATCATCTTATGGTACAAAGACCCTGTCAGTTGCTGGTGCCACTGGGAAATTGCAACTAGGTTGATGGAGATTATTTTTGTTTTACTTCTTTTTATGTCACTTGTTCTATTCTCCCTATTTCCTCCTTTTCCTTAAGGGGATCATGGTGGAGAAATAGTTGGTGTGATAAATTGATCAGCAGGGTACCATAGCAGCATTAAGCTATCCATCCATCAGGACTGCAGTGCATTTGAGCAAGTAGGTGCTGGTTGGCTGATATCTCAGAACCATTTCCAAGTGATGGAGAGGCTTTCACCTCTGAATTCCAGCCTCCACCACATTAGAAATCTCTCTAACTTTAAATTGTTTCAGTATATATAGAAATAGTAAATAATAGGATAAAAGATGTGTTCTCTGGGGGACATTTCTATGAAGCACAACAAACTCTTTTTATATTGACTGTTAAAAAAGTGCCATCCATTTTTTTATTGTAAAGAGGTCACTGAGGACTAAGAGTAACAGATGAAAAGATCTCTTCTAGTAATATGTCAATCCAGTTTCTTTGGCTGTCGAGTGTAGAATAGATTAAAATTCTTGAGTACTGCAGGAGTTGTTTTATTGCCTCACTGTTCTGTATACTTTGTCTAATGACATGCTGCCAAGAACAGATAGTGAGTTGCAACTATAGCTATAATAATTGTGTGAATATTACAGGAGATGTGTCTAAAAATCTTCTAGGTGCTCCACAGACCTTTATGTGGACATTGGCTTTTGCTTGTGTTCCTTGAGAACACCAATAGCTGTGGAGGGGTTTATATATATGTCTTACACACCTGTGCTATCTTACTGATTTCACTGCCACTCCCTGACCACTTAGAAGTGTGATTTTTTTGAATGCTAATTTCTTGAGGCCTCTGTGCTGTATTGAACACTACTCTTTAAAAAGGGATGTCCTATTCTGGATGTTATACTCCAGTTTGTGTTGCAGATTTTGCAGGACTTTAGCCATAAGGAAAATGTTCTATATAATGGGCTTGGTAGTGCAAAACTGAAAAAAGATGATAAAAATTTTCTTCCTTAATAGAAGAAAAAAGGACTGAAATCAAACTGAAATTCAAAAGAAACTGTACAATGAAGATGACACTTTTCAGTGACAGACCAGAAAATGAATGAAAAGTCCCCCCTAAATAAAAGAACAGTCTTGATGGTGCTGACCTGCAAAGTGTCTCATACTTCCAACAAAGGAGGTGAATACAGGCCTATTCTGAGCTTGTCAGAACAAATTCTACCAGAAATGGTCCTACTGCACGTGGTGTCTGAAAAATTCAATGATTCAAAGCAGACTAATAAGAGTAGACAATTGATGATCCGAAGAAGTTGTGCCTGGTGACCTTGCCCTGGATGATGGGGCATACTTTCCAACAAGGGCAAACAGGTTCAAAGAAACATCGTTAGCCTCCTTCTAACTTTCCACTGGAGAATTATATAATTCAGTGCTATAAGTACTATTGGCTCCTGCAGAAACCAATTTAAGGATTTGTTAGGTATTGAGGCAAGGGTTTTGAGTCTTTACTGTAGCTTGCCTGTCACAGCTTTATATCTCTTGCCTCTCTTCTAGGTAGGACTGTGCATGTGGAAACAGAAGAATTTGTTAGAGGAAAATTTCATCTTGAAAACTGTGGTAGGATTCTTTGGTTTTGTGGGGTTTTTTTGTTTTATTGTTTGTTTGTATGGTTGGATTTTTTCTTGTTGTTGTTGGGGTTTTTGGTTGCTGGCTTTTTTTTCATTGAGAAACTCATCTGCAACATATGGCTCACAGAGGAATGGGCCAATCCAGTCTGTGGCCAAATTAAACTTTTGACAGGGTAAAGTGTGTTACACCTGCTGAGGATAGAGCTCTGACTGTGCCCACTTTCTTGGTAAAAAATGCAAAATATTTTGTAGTCATAACACAGGCAAATGAGATTAAAATAATTAATTGAAGATTTTTTTGCCAGAGGACAATAAATGGTCAGTGTACAGCAAATCTCTCGTATCATAAATGAGCCAACTTGTAGTATGAGGTGTTATTTTAGTAAGAGATTAAACGGAAATATGTGAGTTAAAAGAGAAAGTGCATGTACATTTTAATGAAGTCTATTTTCCTTAAGGAAAAATCTTGCCATAATGATCTAAGGCATAAGAGCCCTAATCAAAATTAAATGTTTTCTTTTTTCTCCTACCCTAACATAGTATTCAGTGTTAGATGACATTGCATCTGTGTTTTAACACTGCAAAATATTTTGTAATGACATCAAAGGGGCTATCTGTGCTACAATTTGGTATCACAAATAAGCCTACATTCATAAGTACAGGCTTAGGACTCATATTCATTCATTGGTAAAGGGGTTTATTTCAAGCAAACAATGTATCCAGTAGAAAAAACTGAAGAAAAGCTTAAGACTTACTGTACAGCTGAAGTCTAATTCATTAGCAGAAACTCACAGGCATGTTATTAGTGAATATAAAAGAGAAGGAAAATTAGAAAAGGCTACAGGATAAATCAAAATCTGTTAATCAGATTGTATGGCTGTGTTCTGGTTTATTGTGCATGAGGCGTATGCTTAATCCTCTTGCAAATGAGGCTGTCCATTTCCAGCTTCTTCAGTTTAGGATGGGCCAAATTTATTTCTGGTGCAAAATTCCTTGTTTCATAAGGTTTACCTTGTGAGCGTGAAGGGGAAATTCATCTAACGATAACTACAAAGCTACACGTGTAAATGAGAATGACACTAAAAAATATTAAAAATGACACAAAAATCCAAGGCACTGGGTACTAGAGAAAGGCCAGCAACTTCGAAAAACTGGGTATGAAATATCTTACCAGAATGCTGTTTTGAAAGCCAAAAAAACTCCAAGAAATTATATCGGCTTAATTTGGACCTACCTTGTCAGCATCTGAACTAAAATTCAGGCTCCCAATAAAGTTCCTTTGCATCACTGTGTTAGCACAAAAATGTCCTAAAGGATGACTCTTTGCCAAAAGAAATTTTATATCAGTATGGAGAATTCAAGAATTGGTGGGAATTTTGTACGGAGTTCAGACCAGCAAAACTCAAAGCCATCTTTGTAATCATATAAATCCACTCTAGGAACAAGAAATATCATCCCTGAAATATCTAGAAGTCATGAAATTGCTCCTTATACCACTAGTGTTAATTGCAACCCTGCAGAACCAAATTTAGTTCTGTGTTCCCTCTCAGATTTGATCAAGTACAGAATGATGTGACTGAGAAGACTGTCCTGTTTATAATCATAACAAAAGTTTAATTGTAAATGTCTGTGTGTTTTCTGAGAAGTAACGAGGGTGATTAAAGATTTCATGAACGGACTGGGTTCCATGCACAGCTTAAATTAATATCTGTAATGAAAAAAGATAAATGTATTGGATGAACAGCACAGTGAATAGTAGCTATATAAATTAGCATTAAGCTACTATTTGTTGTAACACAAAAGGGACATCATTCCCCAAACAGAGCTTAAAGAAATAAAGAAAACGAAACAAACAAAATGCAAAAAAAAAAAAGAGTTTTATGAAAACTGTTTTAGTACAGACTGCTTCCAGTGTGCTCATTTTCATTAACAGTATTCCCAGGTGCTTTCTTAAAGCTCATCATTGCTAGTGGTTCTTCCTGCACCCACTCTTCAGAGCTCTGAAATATTAGCTAGTACTTCAGATGGGCATTGACATTACCAGCTTTATCAAGCATGACATCTCCTTGGAGTCTCTAATATTCCTTACAGATGGTGTGCTTCAACATGAACCATTTTGTCAAACATGACACTTACAGGGTTGCTGAGGTGGATTAGTGACTCTCTGGCATGTATGTGGGGGCTGCTACGCTCATATTGCTCAAGCCCTCCTAACCAGTTTTCCATATTCCAAAGAGTTACTGTTCTTGGTCTTTCTAATCAGATACCTCTCTGCTCCTTTTGCTGATCTGCCTTTCAATGCCACTGGAAGATTTCTGCGATGATTTTAAAACATGAATCCTCACACTTGCAATGAGTTTCTACTTCAAAAGACTGCTTCTGGTCTAGCTTTTAAATCTAAAATGCAATTGAGCCAACTTGGTCCAGTTTTTAGCTATGGTGACAGGATCCTTTGGTCTTACCATGCCTTTTCTCCTCCTTGAAGAGGAAACCCTGCCATTGGGAGATTTTCAGAGGCTTTGTGGTTATGCAACAGTCGTAAATTTTGAACGTTTGTTTCCTGTCTCTGAAAAAGAAACAAAGAACCCAAGCAATGGCTTCTGCTAATCACAGGACAAGTGATGAAATTCTCCTAGGACTAGACAATTTCCTGTACCTTAAATAAGTGTAATGCCTGTTTCGAGCTTAGAAGCTCTTACACTTGATTTTGCTGTTCCTTAGGAGAGTAGGTGTCTATGCAGCACTTTAAAAGCAGCATGAAGTGTCTTGTAAAGATTTCTGCTTCAGTGAAGTCAGACATACCAAGGTTAAAAACCTCATCCTTATCTCATTGTTCTGACATTGCAGCATCATTACTGAGTTCAGTTGGATGTTTGCTATTTACAGATGTAACTAAGCTTAGAAAAATATTGTTTCGGAATTTGTTTCTAGATTTAGGACTATAAATTTTGAGAGATAGGGTGAGATCATGTGAAACTTGGGACATCCCGACTTCCAGTATTGGATTAAAATTTTTGATAAGTCTTGAAAAGTTAGAATGTTTATAGAGTAAATCTTGTCATGACTTTTGACAGTTCAGTTGTAGGTACATCTAGTGACCTTAAAACTGAAAAGTAAAGTCAGATCCTGAGGATGAGTAAATACAATACATATTTGTAGGACAAAACCTGCAACAGTGATTTTATTCTTTGATTTATTTCCAAAATAGCTACAATATATGTTTCCACCTATCATCCAATAGATACATATAATTTTTCTGGATTGCTGATGGAAGAATCATGTGAAACTGTCAAGCATTTTACTGAAGGAAACATCTCTTGCTGCTCACTTCTGCATAAATCCTATTATTTGCCAAGAGGGGCTCTAGGTTTTCTTTGGGGTTTTCTGTTCTTATTCTCGACAGGTCCATATCTGCTCTTGCTCATTTTTCTAGGACTACCACACTAATTCTCTTTCTCAGCCTTTATCCACTCTCATAGACATGTAACATGCTTTCTATTCTTCTGGACCTCACCCCTTCTTTGTGAGTTCCAGAGAAGTGCTACTGACTCTGAGATAGCCTCATGAATTTAATCAGGGACATATCTACACTATTAAATTAATTCCTTCTGCGGGATGATTAGTGGCCTCTTGGAGCCAACTGGAGCATAAACCTGCATCCATAAAGACCAATCTGCATCATCAGATCAATTTTTTTCTCTTCCTCCTCCCATCTCCCATAAAAGCAATTCCCATACTCAATTCCCGCCTATCCATAGTACCTCACCATGCTAGAAAACTTTGCAGAAAGGTCAGTCATGTCTGAGGCAAGCATGCAGCCTCTTAGAGCTTCCTGAGACAACATCCTGCTTGCATTGAACTGTAGAAATCTGCTGTACTGCTTCAGTTTCTGCTCATGTTCATTCTGAGCAACCTTTGTCCTGTCTGTAGAGCTTCCTAATTTTCTGCAGTAGGTCCAGGCAAGTCATCTTCCGTAGGAAGGATCATATCAAATAAGGTGGAGAACTTGTTCAAAAGTATTCTGTAGACATTGATAAAACTGCTTCCAGTGATAATAACTGTTTAGTTTTTATCTATGGCCTGAGAAGGTGTCTCAGGCATTAACATGACCAGAGTACCGGTGGTGAAGAGATGTCAAGACAGGGATACTGATATCCACCGGAAGGACTGGAAAATGATACACAATATGCCTTTCATGAATAAGGAATTTTTGGATGTCAAGGGCTGTCTTAGAGTCAGTCTCTGGGGAAGACCTGCTATTACCTCCTCTGCAGTGTGGCATGCCATCCCGTGGGAAACAGTGGAGAAGGAGGAGGCTGCAATACACCTGTCTGTGTCCTATCATTTGTTTGTTTTTTGTGCTTTTGATATAAGCCATTTCTAACTTTGAACCTTTTTAAACTTACAGTGGTGCTGTTTGGCACGGCCATGCATTCAGGAAAACTAGGCCACTGGCAAAATGTTCAGTATGGATAATGATTGGGAAGGAGTCATCCCTCGCCTGCCTTTAGGTAGGACAAGAGGGGAAATGTCTGGTCCAACTTACAGTTCTTACTTACCGGGCTTGGAGAAGAGGACTGATGTCATGTCCAAGCTGTTAGTTACGATTAGCAGAATGCAATGTACAGAAGCAAAATAGTAATCTGTTAGTGGCTGACAGCCAGAAGGTTGGAGTTTTGCAGAAATTTTGAAAGGTATATTAAGGGCATAAAGTAAGAAATCCTTTTGACTTTTAATGGAAAAGGTGGCCAATGTACTTTCCTAAGTCTACAGCTGTACACCATAAAGTACTCCTCAAGGCAGTTATCAGGTTCAGAGGACAGTAAAAAGTATTTTTTTTTCTCTCCTGCTCAAATGGTTATTTTCTTGGTTATAAAACTAATTAGATGTGTATGAGCCTCTGTATTTCTTAAACAACATTAATGGTTGAGTAGCCATTTAAGATCAGGGTACAC
>VYZM01010298.1:25263-47287 GCA_013398915.1 Dromas ardeola
TCAGGGTCACCCTACCACAAATAGAATGAAAGGCAAGGCGTCACAGTGCACAACACAAAAACGGCTTAGGACACCCAGACTGCTAACTGACAAAGAAAAGGCACTTAGATGGCTATTTATTTTTTTGCCAGGAAAGAATGGTAGAAAAAGGAAATATCTGCATTATTGGTCACTTCTACTGTGCAAATTATAACTATTAGTGTTTTTCTTCTAATGCTTACAATATGCATTCACATCAACATATGTGACTCTGTACGTCGGAGGCAAAATAATTCAGGTGCAGTAGCAGCGAAACTTGTTTCCCAGATGTGGCTTACAGGTATTAGGTATCTATTTAAAGCTTTTGTGAGTCCTTAAACAATGAGGTTTGGAGACCTTGTGGACTTTGTATCTGTTCTTGGGCACAAAATACCACTAAGACCTGCCTTTCCTAGTGATTTTGTGTGGCTTTTCAGATTATTTTTATTAGGCATACAGGACAGTATGACCCTTGTATGAGTGGTAGTCATCTTACGATCAGGTTGACAGAGTGCAGCTGGAGTTTTGGCTTCAGTCTCACCTACATGAGCCAGCAGAGCTGGGCCAGTCATGACAGAAAGAAACATGTGAAAATGTTTTGTTATGAGAATGAAACAGAAAAATTATGTCTATCAAATGAAGGCTGATATTTCTGGGAAGCAGAGGTGACATTCATATTCTTTACGACATATTCTTGCACCTAGTTTTATCCCAAATTTTGGAATTGGTGTATGCTCACTAAACAGTGTATGTACGTACATTTTCTCTGGGGAAATTTTGAGAAGCGAGCCAGACTGGTGTTCCTCATTACAAGAAAGCTGAAGCAAAATTACCTTGTTGCTGAGTCTTCAAGGCTAATAAACCCAAACACATAAATGTGACTTCATGGTCCTCCAACCTTGTCACTTTATGCGCAGCTTATTATTTTAACCTTTAAAATGCCAGCCACAGGCTGACAACAAGTAACTTTCCCCTCATTTTGGTGACGGAGGTTTTCTTTGTCAAAATGTTTCTCTGACTAAACTTGAGAAGTATTCTTTCTCACACAGCTGCTGGATTGCTTGTGTACTTTTCTAAGGTTCTCTTACTACTTTATCTTTTATACGTCGAGAAAATTATGTCCATGGAATGTGTGCTGTCCCTGCTGCTTCTTATCTGTCGGTTTCAAATATATTTTAAGTCTTTTTTCATTTCAGTCAGAAAAGATTCCCAACCTCTGAATGCCCATCCCCCAGGCTATGAGGGAAAAATTCAATCAGTCAGATATATCCATGAGGTGGCTTTCCAGCAACGCCTGTTTAACACTGAGACTCTAAACAGACTGTGCTTCCAGCCATACCCGTTCAAACATGACCTTATTTGAAACCATATTAATCACAAATGTCCCCTTGAGGCTACCCTGGTCACTGGTGTACAGTGGGGCTTCCTCTAGATGAATACCTCCAAACATGTTACGGTTGGGACTATGCCCTGAAAAGTCAGGCATAGGTCTGGGGTTTTTTGGGTTAATTTCCAGGAAGGGTTTAAGATGTAGTTCAAGGAGAACACAACCTCCTAGGAGTTACTTAAGTATATTTAAGCCCAGTTAGTCTTACCTTAAAACAAGAGCAGACTTCTGGAGGTTTTTCTTACATGGAACATGACAAGAAACTGAATTAAATGGGGTTACTCTGTCCCCCACAGGGCATAACACAGTAGGGTTTTCTGAGGGGAAAAAGTAGTTTTTCTGTGAGGTTTGTACCTAGTTCCCTGCTGTGAAGTTTTATAAGCACTAATGTGCAATTAGACACATTTGCAAATTGATCTCCAGTTTCACTTGAAACACCACCTGGTCTCACTGTTTTATAGTTAGGGTGTGTTTCTCCATGTTTTATTAGAAGATTAGTTGATTGGCTGGGAGAAAAAAGGGGGTTGTGAGAAAAAAGTCCAGAAATTTCAATAATTTTGAAAGATTTTTTTAATGTCTTTGAACGTCCCAGTAAAATTTCCTTCTATGGGAAACTGCATGAATATCACAGTAGTTTATATAAAAATAGAACTTTTTCTCATCATACCTTTTGTCACTGGGAACAAAGAAAAAGAAGTGGTATAAAAAGTGATTCTAACTTCCTGTATCATCTTTTTTCCTCTCTTACCAAGGGGAAAAATTCAACCATATGAAATGTGTTTGTAAGACTTTTTTTAAGGCTAAAATTGCATTTTCTCTCAAAAAGTTGTGGTTTTAAAAATATCAGCAGCCCAGCTTTGGCATGTGTTTCATCAGCTGTTAGGCTTCATACAGTTCAAGAATCTGTTTGTGCTGAAAATATGAACAATTAATTCTTCAGACGTCATGTCATCATATGAAACCTATTGAGAATATGGGTTATGATAATTACAATCTATTAATTACCTATTAAATCTTCATAAGCATATTTAATATTTTGCCACTAATACTAAAATGATGCTGAAACTCCTGTGAAAAAATCTGCTTATTATTAATGATTTCTGTCCATGTCGAGCCTGTAATAGTTGTTATTGTTTAATCCTAACAGAAATCAATGATTTGCAGTTTATAACTACTCGTTTCCTTCAAGAATTCCTCCTTTCCTTTAGCCACCTGATAAACCTGCAGTCAGTACATCTATCTTAGCATCAGACTGTGTGGCGTATTCTTCAGTTCCCAATATAGTTTCAGAACACTTTGCTGCTCATGTGCGTACCAGAGGTAATCCACTCTTTTCAGCAATACTTTATCTCTTTCATGTTATCAAGACTAACCACGTGTATTTTATCAGTAATGGAATCAGACAGAACTCAAAACACAAAAATAGCTTTTCTGGCTTTATTCTGACACTTGTAGTTGAATTTTCCAAAGGAATTCAGGAGTTCAGAGACCATGTCCTGTTAAGAATGTGGATTCTGAATCTCTTTCTGACACTCAGTGGTTATTAACTATCAATCATTTGTGCTTTTTAAAATAATGTAAGGTTTTAGTTTGCTGGTTTTTTTTTTTAAATTCTTTATTGGGACCTTAAAAAATCCCCAGACAGTGGATAAAATCTAACCAATGACACACACAACTAATAAACCAAAATGCTAAAAATTGGCTTTCTACTGAATGACACTGTAAACCCCGTGGAATTTAACAGATTTCATTAGAATTTGCATTAATGAAATATTTATAGAAGTGCAGACCTGATAACCAACTGTACTTGTATTTATATGCATAAATCCTGCCCTCTTTTTTTCTTGTTTATGTTTAAGACCTTTGAAGACAGGGTAACATTTTCTGTCATCTTTCAGACATCTTGTCAGATTATTGAAGAAAAAGATAGTAATCCTTAAAAGTGGCTGAGAAAAGAGGCAGATTTAATAAAAATGAATCCTATCAGTTGAAGAAAAACTTAACAGTTGATCATATTTGATTAACTACAATAATAAACAAGTAATTAGAAATAAACTATTTTAACATTCTTACATATCTATTCTTGTTTAGTTCTTGTGCATCTGTACTTGCTGGTTTAGATGAAAACAACCCCTCCAAATCCTGATTTTTTTTTTAGTATATATATTATATGCCTATATCTATGTATATATATATTCGGGCATTCACTTCACAGTTCCACAATTTCAAACATGCTGGTTCAAACACCACTGAGATCTGGTAGCTGATTATGAGCTGAATTTATAGTGTGATGCATTTTTGTGAATTTATGCTGGATTATACTTTCTATGTGTTGAATTAGTCATGTGTTTTATGATGGTACCACATGACTAGTGACAAAAAGCCTGACACGTGGTCCTCCTGGGAAGATAAGAAGAGACATTCATAAGGGGACAGAGACCCCTAGTCATTTCAATCTGCACTGTGATGACCTGTGCAATTAACTCATTGATTGTATTGAATTTTATGCAATTCTAGAAGATAACAGAAAGATTGGGTGATTTGCTTTAATAAGAAGCAGTTGAACACAATTAAAATGAAAAGCTTAAGTTAAACACTTATGTATGGTTTTATTCTACATTGCTGGATGATGTGCTTGTTTTTCTTAAGAAATAAAGAAGAGCCATTGAAAACTGTTGTATGCTCAAAGCAGTCAAACTAGTGGAAGAGGCTGGGCCTAAAATTTGTGCAGTATTACTAAACAAATAAAGCTGGTCAGTAGGAATGTGTTGCTTTTGATGTGTTTATGGCTTTAAAAAGAAGTAGGAAACCTACTTGCTTGGAGGAAGTTCCTTCCTGCTTCTCTGTTATTGGGTATCATGCACCATTCTCTGAAATTATTACAGAAGACAAAGCGTAGAACTGGATGGACAAGTTGTATGAAAATCATGAATGTATAGGATGTCAAAGGAATTATTTAGGAATAATTTCCTATGACCTAATTCTTCAGTGTTGTGTCCGTAAGACACAAAATAACCATCAACTTCCTTCGCTTAAAAATATATATACACACACAGTTGTGTTGCAAAATAGTAATTGAAAATCCAGCAATAATATATGCAAATTCTGTACTATTATGTATTTTTGGTAAGGTAAAATTCCTAAAGAGAGGGTTATTTATTCCCTAGGAAATAAGTACTGTGGTAACTGGAGCTGAGATGAAACAATTTGGCTACTGTCCAAGATAGTTAAGAATTGCTGGTTTATTTTCTATTTTTTTCCTATTAAAGTGGAAAGCCCAGCACCATACCCCTTTGTGCTTTCATTACCTCTGAAAGAACTTTTGTGGAACAAATAGGTCTTCTTAGAGGCCTGTGTATCTGGGCTCTTTGTATGGTAAAAAACTCTGTAAACGTACAGATTTTCTTGATGTGTCAAAGTAGACTACTAACAGTTCAAGCTGTGAGAACTGCTTTTTTAGTTTTGAGAAGCTTGGCCTACAAATGCACAAATGTAGCTGTTACTTCTAGACAAACAGCTCAGGGCAGTAGGCCTGATCTTGAAATTCTTTATTAGTAAAGTAATTGTATCACTTTAAGAAGGCAATCAAGTTTATGAAGTTTATGATAATGGGCATTCATTAGGCTGAAGTTGTAGCTGTTGGCTTTTGGTAATATTTTAAACGCTTTTATATTAAGAAAAAGGAAAAAATATTAAAAAAATATTCTTTGAAACACAGGCATGGTTTAGCGATGTTTTGTACACAGCTTCAGCTCTGCCAGCCCTTTTGAGGTTTTTGCTCATGGAGTTTCCTTTATTTAGCAGCAAGAATAGAGCATGTTCCTGAAATCAGCAGTTGTATCTTCTTTCTTTCCTTTTCTTAGTTCACTCATCCAAAGGTAGGCACTTGCACCTAGCTTGAGGGAGCTGAGTTTTTATGTCACCATTATGAATTACCCCTTACATGAGCATGTGTCTGTTCTCACTGATTATGAACAGAGATGATATAAAAAATTCTCCCACTTTGTATCAAATCTGAAGTCACAATCCATCTCTGTACTGCGAGATCCCATGGGTTGGTGTCTGGCATGGTTTAACCCCGCTAGGCAGATCAGCCTCACACAACTGCTTGCTCTGTCTCCCCCAGTTGAGACGGGAAAGAGTAAAAGTGAGAAAACTCATGGGCTGAGATAAAGACAGTTTAATAGGTAAACCATGTGCACAAGAAAACAAAATAAGGAATTTCTTCTACTACTACTTCCCATCGGTGGGCAGCTGTTTAAAGCCATCTCCAGGAAAGCAGCGCTCCATCAGGCGTAACAGTTACTTAGGAAGCGAAATGCAGTAACTGTGAATGTCCTCCCTTCCTCCTTCTTCCCCACAGCTTTTATTGCTGAGGATGACGTCATATGGTATGGGACATCCCTGTGGTCAGCTGAGGTTAGCTGTCCCAGCTGTGTCCCCTTCCCACTTCTTGTGCACCCCCAGCCTACTTGCTGGTGGGGCGGTGTGAGAAGCAGAAAAGGCCTTGACGCTGTGTAAGCCCTGCTCAGCAATAACTAAAATATTGGTGGGCCATCAACACTGTTTTCATCACAAATTCAAAACTTAGCACCGTACAAGATACTATGAAGAAAATTAACTCTATCCCTCTAAAACAAGTACTGTATCTTAGTTAAACGTCAAGAGCAGAAAGGAAAACCAGGAAGGCTCTCTTTGTATTTAATTACTGTACCTGATACATTGTAGAGGGCCTCAGACAGGTCCTGTCCGCTGTCGATGGGAGGGGGAATACCTATGCTTGTAAATGGCAAAGATGGTCTTTTCCGGGGAAGAGCAGTGCTTCCTTGTGCCCTAAGTACCATAATCCTGAGTGTGTTGTGGTATTTGTGCCAGAATGTCTTCCTGCTGAATTTGCTGCCCAAGTTGGAGTTGACAGAAGGATTTTTTACTTTTTATCATGAATTAAATGCAATGGTGTGGACTCTGAGTTTGCATAAAATGGCAGCTACATCCACGCCAAATTTGGCTTACCCCAAATACGGATTTGGCCCATCATTTATTTTGATTTCTTGCTTTCTGCTAGCAGCATGGAAAACTGTTTTTCTTTCTTCTCACTTCTTAAGGAACATGACACAGTCTGCATTGCAGTCCTCAAAACAAATGTGCTGCCTTTAGCTAAAGGGAAAACTCAACCTTGAAAAAAATCCTTCTTTTTTTTATTTTTTTTTTCTTAAAATTAAGAGTCACGTAATATTATCTTATCTCTTTAGCTGCTCAGAAAGCTTTTCCTGCAGCTGATGTTGTTTTCAATTTTTATCCTAAACTTGCAGTTCAGATGTAAAATGAAACACATTTTTTGCTTATGATCTTTACTATATTTACATGACTTAGATGTAAAAAATTCTTTTTTTTTCTCCTTGTATCAATAGGCTTACATGGTGGTGTTGGCACATTGAGGGGGGGGGTGGGGGGAAAAGGAAGGAAGGAAGGTCAAATTCTGAAGTTTTTAGCCAAATCTTTCTTTAGAGCAAATACTAAGCTCACTGGCACTTGGTTTAAACAAATTACATTTAGTTGATTAACTAGGAGTATATATTTAAAATAACCTTTTTGTCCCATCTCTTTATTCTTGCTCACATCTCAGAATTTCTAGATTACTTTTTTTTTATACAGCACCTACCAGTGTAAGAACATAAAAATATCCAAACATAAAGAACATAAAAATACCAAAAATTTACCTAACCCTGCAGCCTATTTCTAACAATTATCCATTGCTGTTTAGAGAAGAACATACAATAACCATATGATGTTGCCATTACTGGAGCTTGAAGTAGTAATAACTGAAGTAGTACAAACAACAAGAAAAAAAAAATCCTTCTTCCCTTTTTTTGGATAAGTGGTTTTTTGTCCTGTGTAGTACCAAGGTCTTAATTTAGAGGATTAGCAGATTGGAAGACAGTAGAGAAAGTAGGGCATATGCTCCAAGTGCTTACAGTGTCTTAAACTGTATTTTTTTATGAATTATATCATTTCATTCCCACATACAAATTCCGTATAGATCAATCCTAGGCTATGAGTTAGACTCCCTGCTGAGCCACTTCATAGCTCTTGATTAGTTATGGATATTACAGTAATTGGGTCTGTTAATACCTACCTTTCCAGAGAGGTGTTAGCTAAACCTGTTCATTAAAATAATGACCACAGAAGAAAAGAGAGAGACGGAGAATGTAAAGGCATGCACAGTATTTCAAGATCTTGGAATTATAATTCCTTTTAACACTGTGTTCAGAAACCCTTCAAGAATACTACAGTAGCTACTACTAAACGATTAACTTGCACTATTAATTGGGTTCAGAAAATATATCTTCATGGCAAATAAAAGAACAGAATCAAGTATTTTTGTGCAACACTACATATTTTTATTAGCCGTATTCACTCAAGCACGAACTATACTCGGAAAACATTAATGTTCAGATGCCAATTGACAAAAGCACAGGGACTCATTAAATCAGAAATATTGTGACAAACTGTAGAATCTTGTGGTTTTGCTCTAGGGAGCTAATCCAGCAAAGCATTTAAGAAACTGCTTAATTTTAAGCATAGAAGGACTCCCCAGAGAAGGTATAAAGCAGATGCTAAAATGTTTTCCTGACTGGAGCAGGCAGTTGGTCAAAATTTGTTCTTGTGTGTATTTTTTTGTTTTGCTTTGGTTTATAGGAAGATGTTAAGACTAAATCAAGTCCTTTAGAAGTTCATTATGCATGCTAAGTATTCATAGCATAATATGAAACATTATCATGCATAATATAAATATGAGTATTTCAGTATTACCTAGAGATCTAATAAAAAATTTACTGTGCTATGTATGGTGCTCACATAAAGAAAACTACATCAGTAGTCTCTAAACACTTTAAAATATATGGCCTTACTCTGTAGTTCTGGGAAGTTGGTAAATCCACTTGATAGGCTTGCATGGACTTTTTTCAGCCTGGAGCCCTCTGGCTTCAGGGAAACTTTGTATGATGCAGATAGATAGCTGCCTGAAGACTGTGCAATACAGGAATATGTCCATGAATAAGGTGAGGGATATCAGTTCCTGTGACAGAGGTCCCAAATCTCAAAGTTACAGACTATTCTCTGTTAGAGAATACAGATTGTAGGAAACCTTCAGCCAAGTACCTAGGCAAAAGTGGTTTGCACCTAAAACTGCTAGACAGCAGAAGCCTAAGAATTCTGTCACTAGCTTCAAAATGAAGGAGCTGTTGAAAATCACCATGCTGCGATAAGCAGAAAGTCTGACTTTTGATTTCAAACCCACCCCCAAGGAAAAAAGACCTGAAGAGTATCAGAGGTGTTCTGGAATTGTTAACAGCACTAAACAGCCAGGAGGACTTGGTTTCTGTTGTATGGAATATGTAGAGGTTGTTCAGCAATATGAACAGAAAAAAATGAATCCACTTCATGGAAAGGGTAATTTCACACTTTTTAAGCATCAAATTTTGAATGATTTCAGGTTAATACTGAAAATACACGTTTTTGATTCTGCACATTTTTCAGTCATTACCAAAGATGATATCAAAGATTACCAAAGGCTGCAGAATTCTCAGATGTGTGTGGACAAACACACATGCATGCATGCACTCTCTTGTCCAGCAAGATGAAATATTCAACTTGCTTCACTGTTTTATTTATTCACTGTAGGCTGTGTAGCGTAGTCTAGAATGAAGACATAAGATCACTAGATCTATTGATCATACAGTGAAACACACGCTTTTATACTTCATGTCTGTAATCCCCTGGGTTCCCATTTCACTCAGATGTTGTGATGAAGAATAGCCTACAGATCAGATGGCAACTTTTTAACCCCCTGGGTGCTGTTGCTTCCAGAGAGCTATTAACTCCTGTGAAATAGCTTCAAATAGGCAAATAGTATCAAGTAGGACACTTTATTAACACTAGTAGCCTCCTTTTAGTACTTCTGCAAAAATCTTCACTCTAAGCAGCTGTACCTGCCCAAGATACATTGCTAAAGGAGGTCAGAAGAGACCCTGCTGTTACAATCCTGAGGTGTTTTCCCAGTTTATATTCGGCCTTTCCCAGCTTATTTTAAGAATAAACTATGTAATTTTCTTAAGATGTTGAAAGGGTTTTCTTAGATGTCTTTTAAAGGAGTATGTCAGTATTTTTTTTAACTTAGATTTCATTCTGCTAATTCAATTAAATCCCTCTTCAGGGTTCTATGCTTTTCCAGTACAGCTTCAGTATGATGAACTGTAACTATTTATTAGACATAAGAATCATCATTACATGTTGAACTTCATCGCTATTTAGAAAGATTCTTAAATTAGCAGTGCTAGATGGAAAGAGATGAGACACTTTTGGCAGGATCTAGTAGATTTTTTTTTTCATTTTTTAAAAAAAGAAATGCAAAGAAGATGTGTATCTCGGTAAACATATTGTAAGCCAAAAGTGCTGAGATGTTCTCATTCAAGTTAAAATGTGAGGACTTAGATTCATAAGATAAACTAGTTTGCATATTCAGTTGTTGGAACTGCAAGCAAACTACTTGGAAGAAATTATCATTCCACTTATGTTAGTGTTCCTCATGGAATAAAGGCACGACTGTCTCTTTTATACAAGAGAATAAAATTATGGGTTCCACAGACTCCTGCTCAGTTATCTGTATACTTTATTTATCAAACAAACATGCAGGATATTTTTACTATAGCCATATACTCATGATGTGTAAGTAGGAAGACAGGCTCTACTGAGTCTTTACTGAACAGAGATTAAGTTGTGGAGTGTTCCCATGCGATGCACTTTGGATAAGCCACTTCACTAATTTCCCCTATCACAAAGATAAACATGCTGATAATTTCCATTAATATTCCATAAACAAAAAGCAAGACTTTAAGGAGTATCTACCTTGCCTAAATATTAAGTCTCCTGCAACTGTAGTTGGATGTTTGAAAAAATATTTCTATTTTTTGTCTTTTTATCTCTCTAACTATATATATCTCACTCTTAATTTGTCCCTTAAAAAAAAAAAAAGAAAAAATCAGAGATATAAATAAGGAATGTCATGGTTATTCCCCCTGGAACTGCCATTCATTCCGATTCTTGTTCTGGTCTTCAAACTCCAAACGAAGCTTGTTTTGAATTCTTGTTATGTACAATTCAAGCTGTTTGGTTTCTTGTGACATACGGATCATATATATGACTATTTTGTTCCCCCCTAACTGACCAGATTAGTATTATGTTAACTATATGACCAGGCATTTAAAGTTTTTGAATCCTAACATAAGTTAACACCATAGAAAAAAAATGGAAAGTATGTCAGTGTCAGAAGCTTCAGAAATTATTTCACCCATGGACATTTCTCAAAGAAACATTTTAATTGAAAGTTGTTAGACTTAAAGTAAGGGTGACAGGAGAAGAGGCCAAACAGTGTAATGCACTCAAACTAGATAGCGTATAAACCACTTGTATCATTTTTCCAGATGGTAAGTAAAAATAATACTGTCATAGTGAACATCATGACACAAATTTTTGAGCAGCTGTTCCAAGGAGGGAGCGGGACCTGGCTGGTCCTCTGTAGGTCCTGCTTTTGGAATGGTAGAAGATACCTGGAGTTCTTCTGCTGCAAGGTTGGGGGAGACAACAGAAATTGATCTTCTGGTTTTGGAATTGTACTGTGAAGCTTGTATGTTGGCCGAAGTAACCCAGTCAATGATCAATTGATCAATAATAACCCATGTTTGAAAACCACATATAAGTAGAATCAAACAATCTTAGAAAGAAGTAATGAAACCAGACTCAAGGAATCATACTTTAAATGAATTTATGTCTCTGAACGTGCTTTCCAGTTGCCATATCTACTTTAAAGTAAATTATTTTACAAATGACATGTATTCAGATTACAAGGTGTAAAAAACTTGCAATCCTGAACCATTCGTAGTCTAAAGCTAATGGAGTTCCAAAGCTGAAAGGAAAAGTATTTTGGCCATCATCAAGCTTATGTATTTTAATAACCTGAGGGTAGCTAATTAAAACCCATTCAGAAATCTTAACTTGCTTTAAAAAAATGAATGCAAGCTGTTTTCTGAGGAGGGAAGGGCCACTCTGCCAACAAGCAGTGAGGGGTGGGAGCTGAGTGGGATCCTTGGGCTGGGGCCTCACCAGCCAGAGCCCAGTCCCACCACCCTCAGTGAAGGAACAGGGTAAGGAAAGGGGGGTCCAACCAGGGACAATCTTGAGCCCAGGGCATCAGGCTCCTTTGTGAGGCTAAGTAAAGGCAGGGCTGGGAAGTAAGCCCACAGGTCAGGGTCAGGATCAGACCCAATGAGGGTGACTAGGGTCAGACAATACTCCAGGGTGGCTGGACAGGTCCATGGTAACAGGACTGGGCTGAGGTCAGTAATCCAAGAGGTTACTCTTTTGTTGGACAATACAAATCTAGAACTATTATGTGTTGTTGAAAGCATTCTGCCCCCTTCCCACAACCTCTCCTGATTCAGAGAAGGCCCATTTCCTTTTTCTGTCAGTGAATGGAATTTAACTCAAGGGAGTAGGCTGAAGTGGAGATCTGAAAGCCCTGTGGTCAGATTTTGTTGTTATCTTTGCTTGCTATAGTGGATACAGGAATGGAGACAATGCTGTGCAGTAACAAAGGCTACTTTATCCAATGGAGAGGTATGTTTGCTATGCAAGTGTCTTCTGGATTTTTCTCACCCTCTCATTACTTTGACCATTTGACTTTATTAATATGCCCAGAGCATATAATTTGTGCATCAAAGAAGGGGTGTAGATTGGGTATATGTTTTAGTCCATGAGTTAAGTTGATGGTTGGATTAGATGATCTGAAAGGTCCCTTCCAACCTAGGCAATTCTATGATCCTATGAGTTGTTACTAATGGCAATTTGTCGTTTGATGGCAAATTGATGGATTTGATGGATTATGAGTATCACTGCTAGGACGGATTTAAACCAGCTGCAACTGTTAACGGAGCACTGGAATTTTCCTTCCTGCAAATATCAGTATTTTGCTAAGAAATACCCTGCTTGCTAACTGGTCACGCATGGGACAGATTGGGAGTTGGCAGTCATTCTCCTGGGTGGTCATTGATGTGCAGAAAGCATTTAGCAGGTGTGAGGAGAAAGAGCCTTGTGACAGGCTCTGCTGTTCATATTTTTCTTTTCTTTCTTTTGAAAATGAAACTTCAGCCTAATGAGTATACTGGTGATTTAGTAAAAAAATGGCATCCACTGTTTTCCTGAGGATACGGCAGTCCTGACTTTGCAGACTTTCAGTTGTCTTTATGCTCCAAAAAATAGGTGGTTTTAGACAAGCTAGACTGGTGTCATAATAAGATGTAGCTTATTTTTAAAGGCAACAAGCTGTCATCTCAACATAGGAAAGGCTGACAAGACTTTGGGTTCAGCTTTATAAGCAGGGAAATGTCAAAATTTACAGTTTACAGGGCAGTACTGGAAAGTTAGACTTCCCACCTTTGATTTAGTAGTGCTAAATTCATGAGCATTTAGCACATCTTAGTTCTGGGCAAGGCTCAGCTTGCTTCCCTCCTTCTGTCATCTCAGGACGCTGAAATAATTTGCATTTTGAGGCCACAGTAAACTTTCCGTAACTGCCATAATTACTAGTGGCTGCTGCCTTCCCAACTGCGTGAATTCACTGTTGAGAATTTGTAATACCAAACATCCAGACTTATTCATATTTCCATCCTAATTTTCACCCAGCCAAAATACCAGACCCTAATTCAACTAAATTTGTCTGTATGCTCCATCAAACCTGTGCTTGCACTTGCTTTTAGCATAGTAAGTTCACTGACCTTCAGCTCCTGTAGTCACAAGACTGTAGGACAGTTGCCACCAAAAGATACTGGAAATGAAGAATATAAGGTTAGGTAGTCAGGGAAGAAAAATTTCCACTGTAACTCTTTAATCCAGGGTTAGGCTTCCAGCTTTGAGTGGAAAGGCAAGTTAAGCTGTGATCTATTAATACATAATGTGAGGATATCTTGAATGTTCATGCACAATTTGGACAAAAAGTCATTTCAGCCCTTGTTTTTGATGCGTTCTAACAGTGTTACCTGTTCTGTGATACAAAACACCAACCCGCAAAATAGAAGCTTTATTTCTGAATGTTCTCGCAATACAGTATCCAGTTCTGGTACTTGCACATGTGGAAGACACATGGAAAGGATCACTGAAAAGAATTCAAGGAAGAAGAGGGAAATTAATCTAGAAAATATATTCAGGTTGGCAGAGAGACAGTTGAGAGGCAATTTTTATTACCTGGGATAGATATTCAAACTGTAGGAAGACATCTGATAGCAGAGGGTGAAGAAAGAACTTCAATCTTAATCACAAGGAATAACCAGACCCAGTGCTGGAAAGCTGAAGCTATGCAAAGTCAACTTTAAAACAAAAAGCAGTTTTCTGGGAGTAAGTGTAAATAAAAAGTTTATTGGACAAGGTTTCAGACTTGCAAACATTCATGCCTTTAAAAAAAGAAGAGATTTTTTGTATATTGTTCATGTCAGGTAATGAGGGAAATGTTTTGTCACCTATTTGATCACATTCTTGAGGTGAAGAAGTACTGTCTTGTATGGACATGGTAATCCTTTCTGGCCTTACAAACAGTGAATGCATTTCATTTTCCCCTCAATGGGCCATGGCGATGGCCGGTGGGGTGGGGGATGGCTCGGAGAAGCCCAGAATTGACTGCTTTTCCCTCAGCACAACTACCAGTATTATGAGGATTTTAAGATGGCTTTGGCTAGCCTTTCTGCTTTCTCATCCACAGAGGACAAGAAAGTTTTTCCCTCCCACATTTTTCATAAGAAAGGCATTCTGCTGTTAGTGTTGATCTTTTAGTTCCTCGTTCTCTGAAGCAAGGAACGTGTGTCAGATGGGAATAGTTCCATACTACTTGCAACGCTAATGTGTTCTGTGTGGATGGCACACAAATTTTAGTTACATTAAATAATTACAAGTCTTAGAAGTTAAAGCTAGGGTGTTCAGTACTGGGACATCCGGGTAAAGTGACCTCTGCTACTTTCTAAGTTACTATGATGAAATAGACTTTTCTGGTCTTGGTGTTTAAAAAAATGAGTCTTGTTTCAATCTAAAGGTACACTTTGTTTAATTTGCATTTTAAAGGCATACTCGTTGATTATACCATGCTTTTGAAGCAGCATGGAAAATGGAGTTTGTAGCAGTGAGCAACTGATTGGCAATGTGATATCATTCTGCCATTTGCACATCACTTAAAGGGCTCAGAGCTTTGAAATCACTTTAGGATGTGAAGTTTTAAAAATTGATTTTGTCGTGTTTTAAACTAAAGAGAAGAAAACACTGCTTTTTAACAAGCACCTTTGGTGAGCTCAAAGATGGGTTTATTTGTATTCTGTCTCACAACTTTCACACGACAGAGTTATGAAGAAGGGTGAGGTGGGCAGGAGGAAGACAAGACAAAAAGCTTATAGCAATTAAGGTAGAGCAGGATGAAAGCTGGATTAGATTTTTAGCAACTATGGCTGCAGAGATAATAAAGGAATTAATGCTCTCCTTGAAACACAGGTGAAGAAACTGGAAAACCAAACCAGTTGGGAAAAGTGGTGGAAAAGGAGTAGTTTATATGAGAAAGTGTAACCATGTTTTTTTCTTCTTTTTCCAGATAAATATGGCAAAACTATCAGTTACAGTGTCTCAACATTGGAATAACTTAAAATCCATATTTAAATCAGCCTTAAGTAGAAAAAAGACTTTTTTTTTTTATAAATAAATACTTACGCTGAATCAGTAGTCATACTTAAAAGTTAGGGGATTATTCATTTCTCTCTTATAAGATAACCTATTTGGCCAAAATTTTCATACTGTTTTATGGTGCTTCTCCTGAGACATGTTATCACCTTTTGTTTAAATTTCCGTAGTTCTCTGAGACTCCAACTAAAATGGGGTCTTCCTTGCCTTAAGTGCTGTACAAATACAGTAAGAGACGCGCCTCCAGATCCAAAGAAATTATACTGAAAAAGCTGTAGATTTTAAAAATAAAAAAAAAAAAAAAAGAAATTATGGACAGGTTTTTTTCTGCTAAAATAAAAATAAACAGGTTTTAAAAAAAATTTACTTAGTAGATGAATAAAAATGATGCATTGTTCCTTTTTGTACTTAAGATCATCCCATCTATCATCCTTCTCTTCCCACCACCTAGGTCAGTTAACCACCTTAGCTCAACTAAAGACCCCCAGCCATATTTCCTGCAGATTAAGTCCTTCTAAAACCTCAAAGATGCTAAGGCATCCTCTGATACACTTGAATATTCCATATATTTAACTGGCTTGTTTCACAGACTCTGTAATAATATGAATAGTTCACGCTTATAAACAACCCTGTGTTTTGTCTGAAGAAATAATTGAAATAGCGTAGACATTCCAGTCAGATACACACTAACTGAAGCCCCAGGTCTCCCTCTAGATCTCTATATCTCATTTATCTTGCACTTCTTCACTCAAGTTCTCTGCAAATTACTCAGATGAACAGTAACTCATCAATCCAAGGAGAGGTAGAGGAGTCTAGGAATGTGCAGAAGGTACACTTGTACGGAATGTATCAATGTCCAGGAAGGAGAGAAACATGCAAGAACTGATTTTTCTGTGAAGATAAGGATTTTGCTTTTACGCAGTCACCTTCTTTGAGATTTTGCCTTATTAGCAGACTCCCTTCTCCATCAGAAGTCATATACGACAGTCTTCTCTACTACCTGAAAGACACAGGAAGCTATGTAAAAGAAAAACAGCTTCCATGAAGCCTTGAAGCTCTTTCCGACAGCTTCCTGCTGAATCACAACAGCTTGGATTATCTGGCCCCCTGCAGCTGTGTCCAAAGAAGATTACAAGTCTAGCTTGTAATATTTGACAAAAGTATTGCTGTTCATGCAGGAAGCGTCTCAGCAGATTTCTGGGTCTGATATATAGGATGAAGCAGCTATAGACCAGCAGGGGTGTATGCTTTATTCCTGACAGTTGTAATCATCTAGGTTGGTATGTCTCTTTAATACAACTCATTATCCATCTAGTGATAGAGTCTGTAAGGTTTTTGTATAAGAGAACTGTGTAATGCCCCAAGGATTAATCTTTCAGGGTATAATGAAATCATGTGGCACAGTAGGAAAGTGGTACTGGGAAGCTGGAATCTCTTTGTTATGTGGTAAGGACTCAGTGTGGCAGGAAGTAGAAGAGATGAGCTATGGCCACAGATATCCTATGATAATTAAAAATCCTCCGCTTTTCACCACAGGAAGGAAAATGAACCGTAACAATCAGGCCAAATTCCAGTTTCAGTAACTGAAATGAATTCTGTTTTAATTTATTTTGCAGTATCAGATGATTCATTAGTCATTTTCACTCCTGTAGTAATGACGGAGAGAGAGGTAGTATTTTTATAACAGCAAAATTGTCCTACATTATCCTTCTTTTGTGCTTCAGTCCCTATCTTGTGAGGTGGGCTTTGAACAGTCACTGCTAGGAAAGAGTGACCTCCTGTGACCTCTAATAAGAGCATGATAGGATGAAATGATCACATGTGGAAAATTCTTCCTTGCAAGGATAATGCCTCAGACAATTCCATTTCATATGGAAGTTAAGTGAAGATAATGCAATGAAATCCAGGATATTTATCATCTGCTAACCATTTGGGATCATTTTATTGGATAAAATATTGGACTGGTTCCCTCTGATATAAATTGGGATGTCTCTGTTGAAGTGGATGTGGAGTTTTCAATGTGTGAGAAATAGGCCTTGACCATACATCCTTCATGCAGAGGAGTAACATAGAATGGTGTCTAGTTAAATCCATGGAGATGATCTGGGGGCCCTTGCTCCAGCTATTAAGTAATGTCTTATTGACAAAATTTTCTCTCTTTACACGGTTAGATGTGTGCTTTAAGTTCCCAGTGCCACGTGCAATGAGGAATCACGTATATCTGACAAAATATGGCATGTTACTTATGGTCTGCAAGACACATCTATTCTTCCCTCTCCTTTTGATGAGTTTCGCTGGGATTATCCCTTTGAGATATCATTCCCTGGAGCTGAGTTTCTGTTCATGTCATCTAGTCCAGTTTTGGAATTCACACACTTGTTTCCTTTAGGGGGTATGAATCTGGCAATGTAAAGAGTGACAGATGAAAATATTTATAAGGTTTTTTTATACATTGTACCTCTTTAAAATCTCAAAGCTTTTCTTATTCTGACCTATTTTTATTCTCACTCTTCATTTTCACAATAACATGTAATGAAAAATTCACTTTTTAATTAAAAAAGAAACAAAAAGAGAAAAAAATAGCACCGTGGTAGTGGAAGATTAGCTTTTCCTTTTTCATTTAATTAATAATTCTGAAGGTATTGTATTGAATCAATAACAATTCAGTTAGTTACTTTACATTTTCTAGAGCTACTCTCATTTACACCAGAAGACAATCCTGAATAATTTATAATAGATGTATTTTTACAGCATAAACAAAGATATACTAAGCAGTATACTTAACAAGAAATAAGAAAGAGGTTTTTGCAGATCTTACGCAATAGCCTCTGCAGAATTGTTTCAAGATCCTAAAGTTCTGCATTACGTGATTTTTTTTGATCTATTTTATTTATGGGAGCCTGGCAATAAGTTAATAGGAGAGGGATTATTGTATTTTATACAGCATAATGTAAACATACCAAAAAGTCAACAGCTGAAGTGAAATGAAACATTCCACCCCCTTATTTCTTGCTCTGACTCTACTGTAATAGGAGCCATAATGGTCAGTGGTATATAATGCTGCACTCATGACTGGCTAAACTGATAGAACGCAGTTTTCCACAAATAAATGTGTGAAACGCATTCAACATCACCAAGGATATTATTTGTTGTCTTGCATTCTCTTGTGCTTTACGTTGATTTTCATTAATTTCTCTTGTACCGCTGTATTCTTCATGTGCTCCTCGGAAGTAATGGACACAATGTTAGTATTTCCTACGCTCGTCTAAGTCATCTGTTTTTCCGCAGAATTTCTCCTTCATACTTGGGAAATACATTCCTGTGCCTGACCTTTTAGGTGTCTTTTTAAACAAAACTGGTTTTGGCTGCAGTCAGGAACAGGATGCTAAGTAAAGTAACCTATCCCATGAGTCTTGTTTCCCAGCTGGTATTGCCTATAGCTTTACATATTTTTGCAAAAACATGCAAGTTGCAGGCTTTCCTTGCGCTGCTGGAAAAGAAAGCATTTGTATGCCTTTAGGTAAAAGTCTGATGGAATACGCTGTGAGGAGGGGTTACTCATGTCAGCAGAAGTACCTAGGACTACTTCTGAGGGCTTGACTTTTCAGTGGCATTCAATGGCATTTGCTGATTTAATCAGCAAATATACAGGGTGAAAATTCCAGTTTAGTTTTTTTAGTCAACAAGTGGAAAAAACTGCATGGTTCCTCTCTGTTTATAGGCTGTATGCAATTTTCTCTGTTTTATGAATTGATTGGATTTTTTTCCTCTTGCCAATATGGGGAAAGCTTGTACATCCTTGAGGTAAGAAACAGCAACCAGCAGTTCTCATGGGTATAACAATTTCTCCTCCTTCCAGAATACATCTGTCTCTTTTTGTCTCTTTTGGCAGCATGGCACAATCTAATTTCAGCTCCCTCTACAAAACAATTTGCTGTTCCATTATTCTGTTACTTACAGCAGATATGTAACTCCATTCACATACAGCATGTGAGAGATTTCTAAATGATATTGTCATTCTCTGTTATTATTGGAACAATTTGGGGGATGTCAGAAAACTGTCAAATCTTATGGAATCAAACCATTCACAATAAATAAGGAGCAGAACCTGCTTATGAATGATTAAATGCAGTTCATCAGCAACACTAGCCAAGGAAAAGAAGTAGGGTCAGATCTTGCTGTCTCAGCCATTCATGAACGCATCAAAAAGATACTTATTTCCAGCAAATAGGAGGAAGACACTTCTGCCAATGGGAAAGTCCTCTACTGCCTCTTGGAAATGTAGTGCCTTAACCACCAAATTGTACAGAGGTTTGTGAAAAAGTATGTAGGCAATTGTAGACAAGCCAACCAAGCACAACTGGGTACATATCAAGCCATTCTGGCACCCAAGGTATGTCCAATTACTTGACTTCCTTGAGAATCCCCTCCTTAACAGTCACAAATTTTTATGAAGTTTTTCTAGGTGGCAGCAGCTGCTGGCATTGCCCCTCCTGCATTTGCTTCCAGTTTGCACTTCCTTCTAAGTGATAGGAATGAGTGATTCCCAGGATTAATGTGTCCTCCTCTCACCCCATCCCTACAAAATTAACAGATATGTGTAGATGCGTGTATGTATGAATGTGTGCACGGAGCCACAGATTGTGGACAGACCACACACACAAATTTTACATATTAAATACAAATATGTCAAAAAGGGACTTATTTATTGGCAGAACAAATTTTCATGTGTTAACATTTGCATGCATTTGTTGAAAATAATCACCTTTTACATAATGCTGTCTTTCTTGATGCTTTCTTGGTATTTGTCTGGGAAAGAAATACAAACAAAACAACCCCTAAAACCACCACAACCAGTTTCTTGGGTTGAATGGCACTGAATCTGTCTTGATTAATTAAATGTGGCGTATTCTTCCCTCCAAAACCCAGGTACGTCATAGGACTGGAAAGGCAGTGCCTTGCTGGCCACTGGAACGTACTATTTTCACTGTGACCTTCTTAGTCTAAGGAGAGGCTTTGTAACTGGCTACTCATTTGGAGGTTCTTTATCCCACCTAAGACACAGAACTCGACTTAGTCAGCTGAGACAGTTTTGGAGGCCAAGCTCACTCCACCGGTATTGGAGAAAAAGAGAAGGTTGTTCAATGCATACAACAAAGTTCCCACTCCGAGTCATTCTCTGAACTGACTCTGTGACTGACTGAGTCTCATAATTTGAGCGGCTTGTGTTCAATGTGCTCTGTAGCTAATTTATTGGAAATGTGAGACCGTTTGTAAAAGTGTCTTCATCTCTAATTTCTCCAATGCATATGAGATATGAAGGTTTTAGTTATTCCTGGCATAGTCTCACGTCAGCAAAAGCAAAATTTTTCCCAAATCCACTTTTAATGGAAAACAAGACTCTTGTTCAGTGTAAAGTGCCCTAGACCTATGAATTTTGTGAGTGACCTGATGTCAGGCTGGAACCTGAAATTATATTGATATCAAGGCGTTAGGCATTTAAATTCTTCTCTCTCAGATTTAAGCCCAAATTCCCATTGGAAGTTGAATAATTAATGAGTATAATAAAAAAGGAGTATTATGTATGTATATAACTCAAGGCCATTGAACCATACATGGGTATTTTTATCCATTGGCCCATTATGAATGTGCCTTATCTTTATGAAATTCCTAGGAAGAGGATGAAAAAACAGGAAAGAGTTGTGTGTGTTTGCAAGCAAATATAAAAATAAAGACCACAAGGAGATCTGAAAAAAATAACTCAGGTTGCAAAAGTTACTCATAACCAGTTACACTCTGAAACTGCAGTGAACAGTGTCACATGAGTGATGTTGCAGGAAACAACCCACAGCCAGTTAGTGCACTTATTTTTATGTTTATACATATTGAAAATATGTTTCTAACATCCTTTGAATACACCAAGGATTGTCGACTTCATCTTTTAACCAACTGACACCAAGTATAGGCAGCAGATACCATTATAACTGCTACCAGACCATTTTCTTTTTCTTTAATAAGGAAATTCTAAACAGATAATGTCATGGTCAGATGTCAGTTGCCTGATCTCCAGAGCCAGTCTTTTGCATTTCTGTGCTTCCTCATTGTCTTCCTCTCTGAACATTATGGTTGTTATGTATGTAATGAGAATTATTTTCATTAAGAAATATAAGGTCAGATCTATTTAATTCATTTTCTATTGCTGCCAGAGCGAAGCTCATTGTATCCTGTACACCTTAATTTCCTTACTATATCAGATATAAATTACATACTTTTTGTTACAATGAGCATTGAAATCCTAGTCGACAGCTATGATGTTGGATGGGAGACCAAGTTTGATCAATAGTTCATTCTTACCTCTTCCTTTCTGCACCCCAGGAGCAAAGATACCAGGACATTTGTTTTCATTTTACAATAGTCAGGAAATTGTGCCTGGTATGCTAACATGGCTCATTATCTTCTCACTTACTGGCACCATGGAAACCTCTTTAAATCATAGAATCACTGAATCATAGATTGGTTTGGGTTAGAAGGGACTTCAAAGATCATCTAGTTCCAACCCCCCTGCCATGGGCAGGGACACATCCCTCTAGACCAGGTTGCTCAAAGCCCCATCCAGCCTGGCCTTGAACATTTCCATGGATGGGGCATCCACAACTTCTCTGGGAAACCTATTCCAGTGCCTCACCACCCTCNTCCACAACTTCTCTGTGAAACCTATTCCAGTGCCTCACCACCCTCACAGTAAAGAATTTCTTCCTGATACCAAATCTAAATCTACCCTCTTTCAGTTTAAAACCGTCACTACACTCCCTCGTAAAGAGTCCCTTCCCCGTAGAATAGAATCATAGAATC
>VYZM01010300.1:0-50408 GCA_013398915.1 Dromas ardeola
AAAAAGGAAAGGACCGGGTTAGGACGAAAGAGAAAAGCAGGAGAAACGCGTAGCTCTGATTTTCATGTATTCCATGAACTTATTTACTGCATGTAATGGCAGTCGCCCCACTGGGCTGAGCCGGGGACGCGGGTCAGGCAGGAGCGAGGGCCGGGGAGGCCGAGGCTTGGCTCACCTGAGGGGACAGACGAGGCCGGGACGCGGCCCCCTCCACGCTCACCGCCCAGTGGATGCCCCAAGATCGCCTGTTCCCTGCGCCTTTCTCCGACGGTCGCTCGTCTCCGGCATCAACATCGTATACGCCCAGGCCCCAAATGGGGAGAGACGGGATTAGTTGACGCGGAAAAAGTTCAGACTTTTCGGAATCAGAAAACGTGAGCCATGTTCCTGCTGTTTCGCCGAAGCTCGTAGTAGCCAGGCTGCGCGGCATATGGGTGTCCTGAGTAATCACAGATTTGTTGCAATACTTTGGCATGGGGAGATAGCAAAATGATGCTGAAGTATAAGAAACCAGACATCTGTGAGCATCAGCTATATCCTATTAAAAAAACAAGCTACATTAAGAAATATGCAAATGTCACATTATTAATGCAAATGTCAAAATTAAGTTTTCACATCTAAACCTAAGTTATTCTTGAACATCTTGTACTACAATAGCCTCGTTTACGTTACTACATCATTCTCTGCAACCTTATACGTGTTTTTCTTCTTCTAGTTTCTCCATCCATTTTTATACCATTTGCTGTGCCAGAATGGCCCACTGTTGTTTCAGTTACATGTTAGCGCTCACACCCCTGAGGGAAGATGAAAAGGCTTTATTCTGCATCACAGAAATTACGGGGAAAATCATCACTGAGTACAACAGGGGCAGAAGTGCCACACGTGCACGCATATCCAGGACTGTGTCAACAACTCAATAATAACTCAAAGCTCGGGTGCGTCCCCATTTAGGTGGTGGCACAACCCTCTCAAGATTCAGTGCAAGAGAATCGGGCATTTTTGTATGAAACTGTCCTGGACTGCCATGCATGTGTCTTCCATAGTTTTTATCAACTGTGCACAGGCTTTCCAGGCTTCAGTTAAATTAGACCAGAAAGGTCTTCGTGTCCAGTAAATTTTTACTGTTGGTTGGTACAGCTGTGCCTGCTACTACTGCCGGATACTGAGCAGAACAAGCGTCCTCTCTGTGCGTATTATGGCATTGATGCAGCATAAATTGGAATGGGTTATTTGCAAATTAATGTATTGTTGTGTAAAGACAGAGCTGAAGTGGGAGCTGGGCGTCTATCATTTATCATTCTGCTGTCATAAAGAACTTTTATTATTATAAAATAGCCTTTCTTTCATTACTTTGACGAATAGGGCAAGTCATGGACAAACACGTTGTGGTGGATGCCATACAAGCAGAGAACAAAAAGATGCGCTGTGCCCCCAAAGAGCTTACAGTCTCATACAAACACAGTCCTATAGGGGTTGTAACATAGTTTCTGGAATCTGTCAGATTCTTTTAAACGGAAAAAAAAAAAAAGATTATGATAACAGCACAGTGTTGAACTGGCGGCGTTCACAGTGCTCTCCATCCTCCCGAGCTGCCAATGTGAAATTCATAATTAGGAATTATTGGGCTGGATTCCACCAGGATACCTTTACCTTATATTCTGTGGAGGTACATGGGAAGAAGCCCTTTTTCTGTGACTGCTGAGATGCCCATAGCTCTGTACTCGTAAGAGGTTAAGAGGAGAGCTCTGCCCAGTGTTGGGTTTTCCTTACCCTTTCACGTGTTCGGCAGCTTTCAGTGCCCACCATGCACATACACATGCTCATTCCGTACACACTTTTAATCAGATTCGGCTCCTCCTGTATGTTGGCATCTTTCTCCGAGAGTGGTCCTGTTATTTTCAGTGGAAATATTTAAGTCGGGATTTTTCAATGTTACAACCACAGCATGGTCGTATCTTTGATGAAAACCTCAAGGAAACTGTACTACATACACCATGTACAAAATTAAAGAGTTATAATTTGGACAAATTAAAGGTAATTTTCATGGCAATGTGCAAAGGTGCTTCATGATGAAATCTGTTTCCTTGTCAACACTGTTTGCCTCTGTTTTTATCTATAGACCTGCGCAAAGGAGGTTCATATGAATGGTGAGAAGCTTTTATTTACTGGGAACCCAGATCTGGCATCCTACAGCTGAACACCACTCAGATCCTAAAAGCAGCTTGAATAGCTTAAGCCTTTCTTTGGATCGAGAAGTGATTAAAAATATTTTGCTGGAACTTCATCACAAGAAAGCACAACTGACTGGGTATAAAAATACCCAATCCAAAAGGGAAACATTTCAGCAAGTGGATTAAATGAGGTAGTCAAAACACAAAAATCCTATAGATCGTCATCTCCCCAAGCTCACCCGAACACATCAAGGGTGTGTTAGGAGAAGGCTTCCCAAGTCATGACCGTTTGCAATCTTTGCTGAGATTTGCTGAAAACATCCCTCCATTTTTTTCCATAACTTGTTTATTTTGTCAGGTCATTCTCCCACCAACTTAGACCTCATTTCCACTTTTTCTGCCGGCTGCCTCTTGCCCAGCAGCTCAGCTATAAACTGTAGCAGTCACTGTTCTTTTGTCATTGCCCAGCAGTTCACTGGGGTCCCAATCCTTGGCAATGTCTCCTACATGAGGCCACTAATCATAAATAAAACAGTCTAAAAATAAGGTACACACCATGCATATAGTGCATCTAGATTTGTGCAAAGTTTTCCCCTCATTTCTTTTTGCACATAAAGTCTAAACTATGATTTTTATTAGTGTAAGAAATCATTTTGCCATGACTGGATTGTCCCTTATGGTAGAAAATTACTTTCTTCTCTGTCCCGTTGGTTCTACAATGATTCTTCCTCTCCCTTTGCACTGGGCTGCATGCATCCCCTTTTTCCATTGCTGGTTTATGGTCCTTGAGATAGACAGATGGACAGAAAGAAACACATGAATACACACACACACACACATTTTACCCTCTAGAGTGTGATGCCGAATGCCACCAGCATACCTGCATCCTCTTCAAAATGCTGCTTAAGTGGAAAATTCAGGAAGTGTGGCAGTAGGGACGAAACAACGCGGTTAAAACAGCCACTGACCCCGGTCTCTCAAAACATATATCTGCCCAAGGCAAATATCCTAATACACAGCCATATTTTAATTTTAACAGCAGCCTTACCGCTGCTTTCTGGGGCCACCTCTGGGGAGAAAGAGGCCTCACTATTTTCCCTGCCTCAGTGCTCGTACTTCGCATAGGCTTGACTAGACTTTATTTTGGCTTCTGCAACACTTTCAGGGCAGACTGACCTCTTTACCAGATGCTAGCTTGTCGTAACCTTTAAGCATCTGAACATTCTGTATTACCGGTGTAAGCGAGTAGTTGAAATTTATTCTCCTGCCTTCTCCAACCATGTCAGCTCCCCAGGAGGAAGGTCAGCCGTCATGGAGCATTGCTTCGGTCTGCTTGAGGTGCTACATCTCCAAAGGTCTCGGCAGCTCCATGCATGGCCTCTGCCAGGCTCCCAGTGGCAGAGAACACCCACCGCAGCCACCTCCTCTTCTGCAGGGGTTCCCGGTGTTGCCAGATCACCTTGTCCAGGCTCTGTTTCAGGCTGAACATTTTTGTTGTAGGTAGGTGTGGGTAGCGTGCTGGGTAGGAATTTCGTCCGGGCGACGTAATACAACTTTTACACAACTTGGGTGTGATTTGTACACCTGAAGGACACATACATCTCCATGGACATCACTCCTTTTTCCCCAAAATCTCCACTGATAAACTGCCTTTTACAGGCTCATAACAAACCCTTCAATGTTAGGCAAAATGTGGGTTGCCCATTTTTTAACACGTTTGCCACTTTTTGCTCCGCTGTGAATTACATCCCGTACCTTCACGGGCTGCAGGAAAGGGCTCAGTCTCCTCTGGGCGAGGGGACAGGAGCACAGCGCACACTCGGGTGGACGCTGGGTGGGCAGGTTGCCGTCAACTCCTCTGCAGTGGTGGAGGTGTCTGTAGAGCCTCTCTGTCCACCAGCCGTCTTCTCTTTCCCAGATCTGCAGCATTGGGCAGGGTTTGGGGAGAAGTAACCATCTCGCCATAACAGCGAGAGGGCTGAGCAGAATCCCTGCAGCTGCAGGAGACCAACCTCTTAAGAGAAATGGAGTGGAAAAAAAAAATCAGACATGTTTGAGGTGTGCAAGGCTTAAATATCAGAGTACTAATCAGATAGACCCAAACGAATTACACTTCTTTAGCTCTGAGTGATTTCTAATTCTCCTGGCCCTAATACTACTGCAAACAGTGGCTCAAAATTGGTCCCTTCTGGAGCAAATAAAAAGCAGAAGGGAAGGAAGGGTATTGTTTATTACTTCTTTCCCACACACGTCCCTCCTTCAAACAAAGTATGCAGTTACATGGACGATTTAGGGGCAGAAGCTGAGCAGGAATAACTATAAAATTCATGTTTTAATAACAACAACAATAATAAGCACACAACAGCATTTATAACCCTAGTTACAGGCCTGAGGTATCATATCCATAGCAACTGCTGCAAGCGGTGAATGCCATATATTTAGAGTTCCCGTGCACCTGCCTAAAATAGCCACCGATAAATTATGCTGATGTTTGTGCCTTTTTGACAGCGTTTTAAAAGGCTGTCGATGCGCTCTGCCGTCGCGCTCAGCCGTTGCGGCGCGGCAACGGCAATTTCACTTCCCTACCAAACCTCCACATTCTCGTGTTTGTCTCCCCTTTCATGTTTCTGAATGTGTCAAATTAGTCAAAAAAAGACACCTGGAAGGTGCGTGTGGCAGCACGAGTGAGCGATAGGTGCAGGGGAACATCTGCCGCTCGCTACCAGCATCTGTCGGCTTCACCGCTACGGCACCACGGCTGTCAAAACGTGCCTACCGTTAATGTATTGAATTAATAAACTGTTGCAAGTAATTAGGGCTCTATCCTGCTCCGGTTGCAGGCGGTAGCAACATGGATCACGCTGTATATTAATGGCATGCGCGTAAATAGTTTACAAAGAGTTAATGAATGACTGAGAGGTGTTTGAATACATGGCTAGTCAGTTGTGGAGATTGTTACAGAGTCCAACAGGTCAATCGCGTGCTTGTAACCGTGGCTTATAAGCATCTACCAGACCATCTGTTGATGCGCTTATTACATTTTATAACACAAACTCCTAATGTCTGCAACGTGCTTCTAACAGCTATTAATCTTGTATTATTAACTCTTTCTAAGCAACGTATATTTTAACTTCGATATGTAATGTTACCAGCAAGAATTCCATCAACATAACAGGAAGAGGGATCTACTTTTACCCCACGTAATGGGCAGAAAGGATCTGTCCCTACTACATTATATGATTTTTTTTTTTGCATTGAGCACTTTGAATTTGAACCTCTTAAAGTTTGGGTGTGCGTGAATCCTACTGAACATAAACCGGGTGCACCCGGGTGCCCCCTGGGGCGACGTGGTGCCGACCCACAGCAGCGAGAGGGGCGTGCGGTAATCATATCAATACCTGGAAGAAACTCGCTGCATTTTCCAATTGAATAGTAACATCCATCCCCAGATCTTAAAACGTGTTTATAGGCAATTAAATGTCACAGTTCATTCGTAAGGAGGATAATTATTGCTACTGGGAAGAAAGAAACACAGGTGCAGATTGACTTTAGTGACTTTAAGCTTGCCCCTTTTATCTGCAGGAGAATTAAAAGGACCGTGAATGCTTCTAGGTTTTTTGGGTTTTGTTTTTTGTTTTTTAAACCTTGGGTATACACAATCACTTATTTAAAATAGACTTCAAAATAAACTTCTTGTTTCTGTGTGTATTTGCAGTTGAGTCCAGATGGAGCTGGATATATGAAAATTAAGATTATTTGTTCTGGTTCAGCAGAACATAAAAATGGAACCCAAAATAAAGTCAATAGCGCATTCAGTTATGGACTGTAACTATTCATTTCTATCAAACCTTCGATAGAGGTCTGTAGAGAATAAAAAGACCTAAACCTTCCATACAAACAAGATCTGTATTTTTAAGTTTCCATTTATTCAGATTTCCATCTTTTCTCTGACATGCTAGCATCAAAACTTCTTCAAACCTAATGAAATCCCAACTCTCTTGCATTTCCAAGAAGAAAGAAAAACGTCCATTCAAGAAGATTATAGAAAAGTGCAGCCTTAAAACTAATAAATTGGATCTCCAGCATAAAAAGCAAAAAAAAAAAAGTTTCTAAAAGTTGTTGAGGAAAAAGAAAACTTGACTCCTTCTTGGTTGAAATAGGATTTTTGACTTCCTATAAAAGCCAGGATTGGGCCAGGTGTTTTTTCAAAGAGATCAAATTATCGTTAGATTTTAGGGTAAATTAATGTACAACTGTGAATGGCTGCACATACATTTAAATGCTATTGAAAATGCTTTAAAGCAGTTGGAACATATTTCCAGGTGGTTTGGGAATGTGTAAATATTAGCACATTCTGAAGGTTGGTTTTAAAAGGCCCTTCATACTCGATAGGTCTTGACATCAATTTTCCCCTAATTTACTCTGTGTGTGTGTGTATATGTGCACATTAGTGTACTGTATGACCACCACATATTTTAAAATGGATGACTCATATGGGTTCAGTGGCAGCAGAAGGAATATTGGTCTGGAGATGGAGGACGTGGAAAGAAGGTGGTTAATCATAAGCAGCTTGGCAAAGAAATTTCTAAACAGTCTTTTCCAGGACATGCCAAATACAAGAAATTACAATATTCCTTTGAAAGATGGCTTTCCATCGGCACCTGGGTACTCGCTGCCTTTATCCCATTCCTCTGCCCTTATTCTTTATACCACATATGAGTGTTCAGAGTGGGCATGATGCTCGTGCTATGACGTGAATATGTCCTTCTCAATAGGTTGTTTAGAAAACTGCATTTAAACAGGTGAGTCGAAGGCTTAGAAGGCTCTTGTTTTGTCTGTTAATGAAATGGGCTTAAAACAGAAATACCAGCTTCACATATTTTCAAACTTTAGGTCAAATCAGAATACAGGGTATGGATCTAAAGCTGGTTTTGTTTAGAATTTTAAAAGCATTAAAACTGTCTTTTCTTTCTGTTTTTTGTTTTGTTGTTTGTTTGTTTTTGTTTTTGTTTTTTTTTTTAACGTGGGGGCTCCGAGATTATTTCTTTTATTGCCATCTGAGTTTTCTCTTTCTGTACTTTTACAACCTACAAACAACTTGCCAAGAATACATGTGCTATGTGACTAGACTGGTTCCACAGTAGAGAAATTACTCAAAAAATGGACTTTGAATCTCGGTTGTTTAAATCCCCGTTACCAGCCGATTATAACCCCAACAGAGACAAACTGTCTCCTTTACATAATGCTTTTGTTAACTCCTCTGTATTCAACGCCATGTGGATACATTCAAGCTACTGCTTTTTTTTCTGGATGGACTCCTCCAGCCTGTCTGTACTTTTATTCTGCCCCTGGAGACAGTCACAGCTAAAATTCAGTCCAAATTGGGAAGATGTAGCGTAGCAGCTCTTGAGACCAGCCACCAAATAGCTTATACACATATAGTACACCTTTCTTAGTGGCTCCGGACCACTATTCCAGCAAGTTAACAAATATCTGGGATAATTAAGATATTTATCCAAATAATTTGGGCAAACCAATCAAAGCATTTCCTTTAGTATCTCTCCTAGCCACACACTCCCCAATTTCTTCTCTCAGAGCGTGTCTGAAACTGGCATTCATGCAAATGAACTGGGGGAACACTGAGAATTTGTCCTTCAGCATCGTGTGAGCTTCTGGATTTGTTTTGTGCGAGAGAGTTGTCATTTGCCTGGAAGTTCCCATAGTGAATTTATTGGTCTTCTGACGTTCCTGGCGCCAGGTCTGCATTCCCACAAAAGAAGCCAGAAGAAACTTTGGAAACAGAACCTTTATAGCATCCACATATTGGGCCATATTCAACTCCAAAGTCAGCAGGTGCAACTCCCATTGATTTCAGTGGGAATTCTGTCTGCTTACGCGGGAGCTGAACTTGGTCCATAGTATCTGGGCATCTTTCCCAAAAACTCTCTTCGCTGAATGCAGGGAATGAACCAAAGCTTAATACACTTCTCTGCTGTCCCTAAGGAAAGGAATCAGTCTGTCTTTTCAAGAGATTGTAGGGGAAAAAATACCTGCTAGCCTTGCAAAGCTGCTTTTGCCATTGTGCCCCAGTGTGAGTATCTGAAACGTTCTCATGAACTCACACGTCCCCTGGTTTAAAGATTGACCAAGATCACCTCTTTTTTGAGGCTTAAAAGGAAGAATTCATTTAGTCTCCTTTTTTTTTTTGTTCCATGGCACGTTATTTGTTATGCAATGATTTTTAAACATCACTGAAAAAAACCTTCTAATGCAAATGATTTAAGAAAGAATCTTTCTGAAAAGGAACGTGATTTTGTCTGAAGAAATGCTTTTTCTGCTAAGTCATCTTACATAGAAAAACATCCAGTTGCATTAGATAATGTTTTACTTAAATCCCTCAGAGGGGAAGGAAAACTCTCAGGTGTATTTTTAAGACCCTCGCTCTTTAGGATGTGGCATTGAAACTGTACATATGCTTAAGTGCATTCTTAAATAAGATACTTCTGAATAAGGTCTTACATAACTGTTTCTTCATACCAGAGGATTTGCATTTTGTAGTATTTGCTACAGTAAGTGCAGATAAATTAAAATAGTATTATAATCTCCAGGCAAAGTTAGGTGTGGGTTAAGGCATGAGATTCCCATTCGTCATCGAAATCTGGTAAGAGCAGATTTTTCAGGGGGACATCCATCATCGTAGGGGCAGGATCTTATCAGAGAAGGCCATTCTCACGAGAGTTTGGCATAGATTAGTTTCCGTAAATTCAAGATAAACTGCTGAGCAAGATAGGAGGATGTCTGGCTACTTTCTCCACCTGCTCAATCCAGATGGAAATAACTGAGACGAGGCCACGTTGTTACCTGCTCAGGTCAAGTTGTCAAAACGTTCCTCCAATCATTTAGTTGCACCATATTCACTGTCAAATACGCCTTTGAAAAATCCTCTTGTAGGCTTCTAGTTGGCATAAATCTGCCCATGTATGTTTATGAAATGTTATTTTCACTTTCCAACACGCAGATTTGCAGGAATTTTCCTGAGGAGGCAGCAGGGGAGGTTCCATCCAAGGGAGACATCCTGGTGAGAAAGCAAGCTGCGTGGCAGGGGTGCCGGGGAAATTCGAGCTATTTTCTCTCTTCTTTTCTTTCTAGGTGGTGGCTTTTCCTTTGCTCCACTCCAAATACTCTTAGTAGCAGCTATTACTCACAAATCAAAAAAAAAAGCATGCCATAATTGTGGGATCTTTTATATTGCTCTTAATCCAGATTATCATCTTTTGTAGGTGGACTCCTCAGAGCAGATTTCTGGTGTAAACTATTAGCTTTACAGTCTCAAGGATCAAGAACAAGTGCATAGCAGATGCACCCCTGTCCGGTGTGTTGAGGGGAAACCATGGCAGAGGATTGATTGCCTCAAGCAGGAGAAAGGATTTCCACAAAGTGCCTTCCTACGAGGAGCCAGACAGCAGGACTGCGTCCTTTGGCAGCGCCCCTCAGTGCATCGCGCGCCGTAAAGATAACATTTATTTAATAAAATAAAGGACTCTCAACTTCTTAGACAAAGCCAGAAGAACCGTGAACACAATGCTCAGGGAAAAAAGGTCATAAGTTTTCTCAGTCAAAAAATGGAGGAGGCAATGCTAGGAGATGAGGTCCATAAGGGAGCCTTTTTCTCTTCAAACTTTTTATGCTGGTGGTCCTAAACACCATCCTGCATCAGCTCAAGCCAAAGCTTTTCCTCACTAGAAACATTTGTGCAGAGCCTGGTATGGGGAGAAAAGTATGTTATAAATCATCTTCTGATTTTACCAGGTCTGAAGTACCTCAAGAAGAGGCTCTGAAGGGTATCAGCTTTCTGGAGCGTGTCATTACTCCTGAAGAACAAGAAGAGTGGACCCGTATAGTCACTTCTTTTTTTCCACCCGGATCCCTTGCATTAATCCTGGCATTTAAACATTGAAGCCTCCTGGCTTCCCCCGTGGAGCACAGCACGAGCCACTCTGGCTGTACTGATGATACAGTAGTTTTACCACATGTACTGTAATATTGTCCCTTGTAAAGCGTAACACTCTTGAGTAGGCATAGTAAACTGAAGACAATCAAGATCTTAAAGGGTAATATGTTTTTATGTGTTTAGTAGCTTATGGCGCTATATAACTTCAGAGCCCAAATGCAGCAGTGGCCTCTCCAAATCACGCTATTAATGTCGTATAATGAGCAGTACTGCTACTTTTGAATTCTGGCACACCAGAGGGTGATTTCCAGCACTTCCAGTACCCAGTAAAACTGTTATCCTCTCTACTGTGTGTGTGTGCTTGGCTTATGCTGGGCAATGCTGCTCAGGATTGCAGTGGGGTCACTGTGATTGAAGGAGAGTTTTCCACACTGGTGCTGGTGTAATCAGAGATGGGAATTTGGCTTTTTGCTGCCTAGGGATTACCTAAATTGTAGTAGAAGAAAAGTTTGCCACTGCAGAGTAAGTTTTGTTTGCTCATGGGACCTCTCCGGGATTTTTTCCTCTAAGAACCTCCCCACTTTAATACCAAGTCAGGACACAAAAACATCTCCAGTGTTGCACAGTGTGACCTGACACGTGTCCACAGCGTGAGCAAGGCTTTGGGCATTATACCCCCGAGACATAATCAACTTTTTTGGCAACTTCTTTCCCTTCTGCCCCAATGAGAGTGCTCCTGGAAGTCACATTGTCCATGTTCACACAGGGAATAATCAAGAAAAGACTGGAGGTGTATTGCAGTGTAGCCAACAACCCTTTCCCCACTGAATGTAGATGTGGGCGATGTTCCTCCCAGCTCTGCTATTGAGCACTTCTGCAGCCTCTGGATTTTTGTGACAGTCCAGAGAACAGAGTATGTCTCCATCTTCCCACCTGCCCTCTGAGAATAGCTGGAAATTAAGGTTAAAAACTGCCTGCCTTTGGGCTTTACTTTCCTCTGCCTCTCTGTAGGAGTCACGGGAGCATCATGCCTGGAGCAGCCTCCTGGCACTACACAAGCCTTAGCAGCTGATCACGGGTTTCTGTGCCCTGAAATCTTTTCTGAGATTCCATGTAAAGATGCCTGTAGAAGGACTCATCCCAAAAAATCCTCAAACAAAAACCCAGGAAACACCCAAAAACCAAACAACCCCCGAAACCTACTGGAGAAGGTTCCCAAGATCGCTATTGGAGTGCTGCACCGAGCTCAGCTTGAATTACTCATGCGGTTTTATAGGGCAGGACTGTACATATGAAAAGTGGATTTGAAATGACTCTTTTTTGGAAGGAAGGCTGATCAAGGAGCAGCATTGTGACTGCAATGCATCCCTTATTTGCCATCAGTTAGAGGTGCGTGAACGGCACTAGCAATGTTTGTACAATGCATTGCCACTTCAGAAAATTTGGTTCCTGGTAATAAACTGTCACATATGCGAGGCTAACACAAATTAAGTCTGTGATACACAAAATGTCATCACTTTTTCAAATTGAGAGCATCTTGCTCAGAAAATCTCTTTCATTTTGTGTTCCCAATGCCTTAAAACAGCTCGCCTGCAGCAAACATGTCCCAGCACCTGGGCAGTGAGCGCAGGACAGAACGGAATAGTAAAGAACAGATTTTTTTCCCCCATTAGTGGTATTTTGCTCCTTCCCACAGTATTTGGAATTCAGATAATGTTAACGTTCCCATTCTTATGTTAAAATTAATAGTAGACTGCTGGTATTTCAGCTAGACATTAATTGTATAATATTCATATGACAAATGCTATTAGTTTAGAAATCTTCCAGATAAACTTATATAAATTTGTCACCACAAACCCATGAAAAAAAACTTTCATGCATATTGATTAGGGCTTTTCTATGGTAGCGCCAGAATCCTGAATAGTCCAATGGTAGCTGCCTGCTTCCAAATAAAAGATAGTATCTTAGCCATATCACTCCATTCTCTCAGTCTTTTTTTTCCTTTTTGTTTTAAGCCTGTCATCTCTCACCAGTATGCAACACTGAAGAAATTACCTTCATACCAGGACTTACTTCCACAGAACATGTTGTATAACAGGTTAATATTTTACAGCTATTATCTGAATATTATTTGAATTTGAGTGATTAGAAAAGAAGAATACATACAGGTCCTCTGCAGAGATTTAGCAAGTGGCTGGTACACGCGTTCCAAAACCAGGGGTCTGTAGCGGGAGCTCTCGAGGCCTTTTCAGCCACAGGAAACTCCACAAGCCCGGTTCACCCCTGATGAAACCTTACTGGTAGCAACGTAACAGCAATTTTCCAGGGGCCAGACCCTCAGCTGAGCTACAGGGCCTCATGTGGGAGGGAAAACAAAATAATTGCAGACATGTGTCAGGGAAAAGGTGCAGCTTTATGTTACCTACCAGCACTGTCCCACCAGTCACATCCTAGACTGTCCTTACCAACCCGTGTCTCCTCTGGGTCTGCAGCTGCTGTTCACATTCATTATGAACTACGAATTGGCACCTTAAAGGTCCTCTGTACTTCTCTGGTTTTGGTCCTAGAGAGAAATTCCAACTGCTTCCTTCCATTTCTATATACACGCAGGTATACTCTTATTCCCCCCACTCATCCCTCCAGCTGGGTTTTTTCCACATCATCCACACCTGCATGTTATCTTCAGAAACCCTGCCCTGTGTTGCAAATAAGAGGAGATCCCCACCTGGCATAAACTATCAGACTTCCATTGAAGTCACCTGTCTGATGATCTTCCTGGATATTCCATTGTAAAAACTTAATAGCATATTTTATTATTGTGTTATTTGCATTAGAGTTACAAGCCAGATGTTAGGATCGTTATTCTGTTGGTCCTTGAAGATTGTACCATCTATTCTTTCCTTCCAGCCCTCCTCAGCTCTTCCATGGCTTTCCCAAACAAGTGTTTGAAGGGTCAACTTATTTTCAAGGCAAACATGCAGTTTTAATCCAACCCTCTTCATCTGTAAAAGGATGCACCAGCCTGACTATGAAGTGCAAACTGGTTCAGTAGAAAACATACTTAAAAAAGCTTTTTTTCTAAAACAATGGAAAGGTGAAACTACTTATTTTAGTAACTGAAATGTTGGATATTAAGGCAAACACGTATTTAGCAGTGTGCAAAATCCCAGAAACTCATAGAACGCAACTCTTTACTCATGACCGTTAGAAAATGACTTTCACAAATGCTCTGCAACGCTTTGTGTAACCTGAGTTCCCCCATTTCCCTTCATTGTATTCCTTTGTGCAATTCAGATTTGTAAATCATTCCAGGAAACTTTTTATTAACTCACAAGAGCCCTCCAAGACAATATCCTGTAATTTCCACTGGTCTGAGTCAGACCTAGTCATACCAGCTGAGAAATATCTATGACCTTTCTGTGCCGTTTTTCTTCTGGGGCTCACAGAAAGCCAAAGTAACTTCTGGATAAAGTTCTGCTTCATGATTTTGAAGGGGAAGGTTTTGCCCGTTCTTACAGCCCAGCTGAATTCACACTGAATAATTTCATTATGCCTCTGTAAATTCCCCTTACAGCTTAAAAGGCACCGAGAATTTTTCTTTCATTGATTACAGCTGAGTAGTCTAACGCAGCTGCATTTCAATGGGAGTGAAGCGATTCCTTTATATTACAGCTATTTTGCTAAGAGCATATGGTGTGAGGCGGATAAAAAGGACAATATTGCAGACAGCCACAGCAGAACCTCGTCTATCATACTCCGAACTGCCTGTAGCACAATTTTTATGTCTCTCCATCACTAGCCGCATCCTCCTTGCTGGGATGTGCAGTGACAGGAGCACTCGCAGTGTCCCCTGAGCAGCTCAGTCACCAGGTCTTCTGCCTCATTTCAACCCCGGCTCAGCAGAACCTGTTCCCTCTCCAAGAGCACGAAACGCCACTACATTATGGTTTCAGGAGAAACATTAATGAGGGTGGCTGCGTTTTCCCATCCTCTCCTTGCGGTGTTACAACGAAGCAGCCAAGGTGCCCCATGGAGGAGCTGCTGTTGATTTTGGAAGGACTGGTGGCACAGGGATGCGGGGACTTCTGTCCCACCACAGCCACAGGCGACATGTCAGATGAATTTTCCCTGTCACTATGGCCTGGTGAAAGTACCGGCTTCAGGGCAGCCCTTCGCACAGTGGGCTCGTGTTTCATTTCTGGCAACCCCTACTGGAGAGCGTTCACTAATGCATCCGAAACCACCTCCTGACAAACACACTGCTTCCCAAGAAAGACAGAAACTCATCCTCTTTTGTTTTCATCCGTTTTCACAGTGTACTTCTGTTGAGCTGACTGACATTTGAATAAGCCCCAGGAGAATTATACCTAGGACGTTTCTACTAAATATTGCCGTTGTAGTAGGAGGGTGCAAACGCAAGGGAGGCATTTGGAAGAGACGTGTAAACAGTTGCCTTGGTACTACCTAATTAGAGTGTTACATTGTCTGGTGGGATCCACTCCCAGGAATGTGCATAGCCTGGATTAACTTTTCCAGAGCCAGGGTGGTAGACTGCAAGCAGTCAAGATCCAGAAATCATTTGTAAAAGGAGTTGCGTCCCTTTGAATCTCTTTACCTGGGGGCTTTTTTGCTGGTGAGCAGAAAAGAAGTTGTTTAGCCTGATACTATGGCTGTACTATGATTATGCAGCTGTGCCTGCATAATCAAGGGGTCCAGGTTCTTTAAGAAGAAAAATTGTCATTTATCCTCTGTTTGTGAGGTGGCTCATGTGGAACCAGCGTGGTCCAAGGAACCATCTCCAGAGGAGAATTTCAAAGCCCAGGGTTTTACTTCTAAACTTGCTTTTGACCTGTTTGGCAGCCTTGGCCAAGGCACTTCTGCCCTTGTTCACACTCTCTACATTTTATTTTCCTGGTCCTGGGGCCCTACAGGTGTACTGATCTGTAGGGGAACCAAGGGACACTGAGGCGCTGCTGCGGCTCAGGGTAGAACATGCACATGGTAACGTGGAACATCTCTACGGAGATTTCAAGACCATGTCACCTGGGTACCATTTGTAGCATCCTGTTCTCAACACGGCCATAGATTCTTCCACAAACCTTATCTATGGTCAAAATAAGCTTGTGCTTTTCACCTTTTATTTTTTTTCCTGTTCTTTTATTCACCTAATCTATCACACTTGCTTATGTCAGCACCAGTTATTCCTCCAGATTCTCCTGTGGCTATGGAAGAGCCATCAAGTGAGTATGTTCTGAGCTGCTCCCTCCTTCAGTACTAGTCAATGGCTTGGTGCTTGAACGCAGAAATCACGTGCCCACAAGCTCTACTATCAGGGAATACGGTAGTGCTTCATCTCTGAATACTCTAAAGGAAAAAGGATGCTGATTTCCTCCTCAGTCAGAATTCCCAGGAACTTTCTGGAAGTTTTTCCTAGGTGAAGGACTGCTGAGAATGTAAAAGCTGGTACTTGAGGCTGGATAGAGGAAGTTGTGCAGGAAATATCCTGGAAAAGGAACAGAAGTGTTCTTATCCCTCAACAGAGAATCAACAACACTAGGTGATCTTTCCTGTGCAAAGATCCAGACCCGAATTAGGATGAATGAGAGATCTCATTAACACAGTCTAGCCATTTATTGCCCATACTAATTATTTACTTAATGGTATTGCTATTTGATTATTTAATGGCTGTAGCATCCCTTTTGATCATTCTTGTGTACATGCTTAAGTGTAACAATTCCCAATTAATTAAATGGCTTTAGATTTCATATTGCTATTTTAAATAAAAAGAACAGAGGTTAAAGATAGCTGTTTGACAAAATTCCTGAGATTTTTTAAGTCTGTTTGCTCAGTGAAAGAGAAAAATTATTTCCAGGTTCTGAATTCAGAATTCTGAATGTACAGAGGCAAAAGTGCTGGGAACCCAGCTCAGCCCACAAATCCAACAGCGATGTTCCTGTGGGGCTGCCGATAACCATCTTTGTGAAAAATTCTAAATGATGTAATTTCAGCAACTTTCCCTACTGTGATTTTTTTTTTTTTGTTTGTAATGGCAGCTGAATTGTTCCTGCATGTATTTAGAGTGATTTAAAAAGTACCAAAACCATCAAAATGCAAACTAAATGTCCCACAAACTTGACACCACAGATCTGAGTGTGAGGTCAGCGAACATAGTGTCCATTGGAAATTTAATCAATTCCACAATAAATTCTTCTTTTATTAATGAGTAGCTGATTGGGTTCAGTTTCTGCAAGTTGACATGTGTGAGTCCACCTGCCAATTTTTGTGGCTTTAACCATCATATTTTAAAAGGTTTTTCCTCTTGCTCTCTTTACATCATTATGAAAAAAACACCCACATGAAGAACAAAAGGAAACTACCGAAGTGACCGCACAGTGGAAACACTGAAACCAAATACCCTGTCCGCAAAGTGATATCGAATGAATCAAGTAAACAACCTGGAAAGAAAGAGAGAAAAGCATTCTTCCTGTCTCTTTCGATTTGAGTAATCTTAGACGTTATTTTCGACCGCAGCAAAAATCAGACAGAAAGGCAATTTTAAGAAGCTTTTAAAAAACTGTGGCAGGACCCCGGTGGAGTCACCCCAGCGAGAGCCGAGTCAGGCTCAGCCAGGTCCGGCTGTGTCCCTCTTCCCTCGGAACCTGAGATGGCAAAATTTGGGATGTTTGCTTGCTCGGTCTGAAACGATTTCTTTATATTGGTGTTGAGTGAGTCACTACCCAGGAACTGCATATCATGCGGACCATATGCAGGGAGCTGCAAAGATCTGACTCAGAGATGTAAATCTGTGTCGTGGCGAGGCGCCGGGGGGGTTAGCGACACTTTATTCTTTCCGTCTTTTTTGCTCTTGTGGGGGTGGCAAACAAAAAACCCCAACCTTTTGTCATTTTAGGGACGTTTAGTTTGGGAGAAATCAGTTTATTCTTCGAGATTTTGATCAGAGGCACGTGGAAAACGCGCCGGAGCTTGGATGCTCCCCGGGTCAATCGCCCACAGAAAAATCCCCGGAGGTCTCCTGCGCTGCGCTGAGCGGCAGCGAGACGATACGTGAATCCGATCGCTCGCATTCCTCTCCCCGGGACCACCCACATCCGATGGGAGCCGTGCAGGCATGGAAATCATTTTGCTTGCGTGTGTGTGTGTGTCTGAGCGTGTAACCTCAGAGCTACAAGAGCCGGGCTCAGTTTTGGGGCACTAAACGCTCCGGCCAAGCCACCGACCCGTGGCCAGCCGGGGATGGCCCGAGGGGCTACCGAGAGGCGCCCAGTGCTGCCCAGCTCCCCTGGGGTGCCCGGGGCTGGTGGTGGGAACCTGTAGTAATAATTCCTAAATTGGCCAGGGTGTTTTTCCCCAGGTCCCTGCCCTAGGGCTGCCCTTGGTGCCCAGCGCCCATGGGGCTCCCTCCAGGTCCCGATCCCACCGGGAGAGACTCTGCGCCGGTTTTTAGGGTGCTGCATATTTTGCTCATGACATAGGGACCGTGTGGGGGTTCACGGCAAGAAGTGGGGTGGACTTTGCTTCGGGAAACCTGGATCCTCATTGAAAAACCCTCATTCATCCGGAGCAAAGAGAGGAGAGAAAAAAAACACCACCACCCAGCTGCACTGCCTGCAGGCAGGCTCTGCTCCGCTATAAATAGACGCTGTTTATTTTACACCAATTTACTGCACTGTACCACCGAATCGCAGAGCAGATTTCTCTGGGTGCGAGCTATCTCCACCTTGGCTACCTGTGCTGGTGCCAGCGGGCTTTGCCTCGGTTCCTTTGTTTTGCTTCGATATGTGGAATTATTGTCTGATAAAATCTGTCCAGCTGGGACGCTGAGGAAATGAAAGGTGTAGGGTGTTCATGGGGATCACTCAGAAAGAGTGGCTTCTTCACGTTATTTGGAGTTGCAAAGCCTTGAGACAAGACCGCAGGTGGGCATCCTGGTGACGAAGTCTTCTGTAGTGTGAGCAAAATTTTGTTTGGTACCTTTTGCGTACAAAATTGCCCTTGTGATCAGACGGAGAAGCTGCTGCAGGCTTCAGCTGGACAGAAGAAACGTAAAATGAATAATTAGTTGCCCTTTTAAATTTAAACAAAATCAGACCTAGGGAGCAAAGAAATTCTAAAAGAAAACAGCATTTCTAATGCCTTTTGTCTCATTTCTGAGGGCTGACGGGGCTGCTTGAGGCCCCCGTGCATTGCTTAAGGTTGGGCCGTCGGTATTGCAACTGCTCCACAGACCTGTGCAAGAGCTGCTCGGGGCTGGGCCGTTGCATCGTGCCCGTAAACTGTAGATGGATTTTGCACAACTCTCCAGTTTTAATTCTGTTGTTAGGGCACACTCTGGATGTCTGCAATGGCCCCTCCGAGGAGTGCACGTTCGGAAGCTTTCCAGAGGCTGCAGCGGGCAGAAGATCCCAGTCTCGGCTGGAACAGAAGGGCTTGTGCTCTGGGGCTGCGCAGGAACTCGCTCGGGGCCTGCTGTAAACTCGGAGAGTTTCAGGGCTGTTCTGATTGTTTTTCTGCTTCTCCCTAACCCTCCAAAGCTGAGCCGACCCGCAGAGTGTGAATGCAGGCTGCACACCTGCCTTCTCTGCCAGGGAAGCCTATGAGCAGGGAATACACTCAAGTGGCCACATCTTTCCAGAAATCATGACAAGGAGGTGTTCATGCAAGCGAAAATCCGATGGCGGCTGCTGTGTCCAGAGGGATGCACGAGAGCCAGTACAGCAGCCACGCCGTGAGCAGGGCAAGAGGAGCTCGGGATGCCCATGAGCCTCCTTCCTCCCATCTCCCGCTGCCGGTCCCGCCGGGGGAACTCGGATTTCGCTTTGCCACTCTTGAGAAAAGCAACTGAAGGCTGGGGGCGCTTCCTGGCAGACAGGGCGCAGTACGGGCTGGGTGAGGCAGGAACGATGTGCAATGGCAGAAAGACGGAGGATGGGGGGGAAGAGCAGGAGCTACAGGTCTGGGCACAGTCATGCCTTCGGTAGGAATTTTGCAAGTCCCTGTCTGCATAGTGTTGTTGTTGATTTTGCCATCTTTGATCAAGGTAAACAGGACTTGTGTGCACAATGAAAACAAACAAGCCGGGCTGGAAAATATCATGAGTCAATAAGGCTCTTTCGGTGCCTCCACCTTTCTTAACCCCGAGTCAGCAAATGCTTAAGCGCTTGGCAAATCTAGGGAAGAGCCCAGGACTCAAAGCCTGGGGCAGCCCAGCCTCCACGCTGGGCTCCAGCCACCTTCTCCCTCTTACTTAAAAGGCCATCAATGAAACGTTTAAATGCTGGGCAATCACCGTTGTGTTATGAATAATTGTACTGACACTACTGGAAAGCAGGTTCCCTCCGCCCCTGAGCCTTGCACTGTCTGTGAAGGATCCTCCCAAATTAAATTTGTGGATCAGCAATACATTATTTTTCGCTTGCTGCAGAGGCAGCTCACTCCCTGTGCTCCTTCTCACCCCTTTCATGTAGATACCATCAGCCAGAACTTCGTTACAGTGCAGACCTTCTCTTTCATCTGGAGCCATTTTTTGGGATGATGCAAAGTTTGGATGGTTCTTAAAGTTTTCTGCGTTAGGCTGATGACAAAACGAAATAATTGGAAATCTAAAAACTGTTCTCTCTTTTTGTGTTTTACTTCGGCTGAATCACTTCCTACATTATTTTTATGACGAAGCACTCAGCACTTTTTGACATCAAGACAAATGCTGGCAACTTTCCAGGAGCCTGGGAAGTGCAGTGCGTGTTAAAAGCTGCGCTGGCTGTCTCCTGGTGTGAGTGGAAGTTGGTTGGGGTGGAAAGGGCTTTTCCTGAGCACCAGCTCTACACCCTCTGACATGCTGTCTCAACCCTGCCCCTCAACACGTCACTCAACTCTGCAGCCCGGGATGCTCAGAAAATCAGATGTATAGCATTAACACAGTGCAAACCAGTTGCACACCCTGTGTGTGCTTTAAATGTAGCTCTCGCAATCTTTATTCCCTTCTAAAACGTGCTCACCCTCTCCCTGGCTAAGCCAGAAGGGCCTGGCAACACTGAGCACCATTTAATTGCTCGTAAACCTCTTTTTTAAATTTTTCTTTTAGCTCTGAGGACAGTAACAGTCACGCACACACTTCTCATTGTTAACTCTTTTCTGTTCCGTCTGTAGGTGGACACTGCAATGCTCTTCCCCACTCACTGGAGAGCCAATGGCGACTTGTTGATCCTGCTGCACCTGCGCGGCACCGTAGGCGATGGTCCGGGGGATGGAAACTCCCGGCACATCCCCGACACAGAACCGTTGCTCCCCCGAGTGCCCCGGGGGGTGTGGGACATGTCTTTGCCCGGCATCATCCTTCCCCGTGGGGGGATCCTGTGTCCCAGCTTTTCAAAAAGTGAAGCCGAACAGCACTGGGAGCAGTTTGTCCTTTCCAGAATGATCTTCGTGACTCTTTCCGACCTCCTAGTTTGCACCCATTTTCTCTCCTTGTAGGCATGGGTTTTTTTGCCCTTACAGACCATGGATCAGCAAGATGCCCCAGTCATGGCTTATCAGCCCTACTCCTGAACAGGCTTTTTTCAATGCCCCGATACCGCAGTGATGGCCTCTCTAGAGAGAGGGCGAAACCTGCACCTCCCACGGTGCAATACGGGACTGTTGCAATGAAGAGTCGAGATGCCAGGAGGAAAAAGCCATTGGAGACCACCCCAAGGAACCAGGGTGGGTGTCCCATCAACAGGCTGCTCCCCTCCCCACAACGCCTCACAGGCACGGAACATTCTCCCATTCCTAGGCAGATGCTGGCATCTAAATGGCTTAATGGCATTTTTATTTTATTTTTTTTTTATTTACTTCAAAGTAATCATGAGTATTGAATATCTGGAAACCTAGAAAGAGAATTCAGCCCCTGCATATATTTTAGATTATATGCTTCATTAAATAAATGAACACAAGGCACTGAATGATTTCTCATTTCTGGGTGGTTTTGAATAGACAATAAAAAAACCCCAAGATATTAGATAACATTTTATTGCAGAATATAAATTAATCTCTGTTTAGCTAAGCAAAGATTGTACCACACAAAAATTAAATGCTGGACTCCTAAAAAGTAATAAAATTCTTAAATAACATAACTAATAATAAGAATGTCCCACAGAATTATCTCTGTTTTCATCATATGTAGCTCTTAGAAGCACTTTTGATTATTCTTCTATTTTATTTTCTTGTTTGAAAAAAAAACCCTAGAATTTTATTTAGTTATTTCCATATTTAAAAAAAACTTGCCCACATACAAAATTAATTTTTTTTATTGCATTGCTGAAATTAAGTAACGTTTATTTCTACCCCTAAAGTATCATATGTAAAAGTATGAAAACCCAATGGAAAGAGAATGGTAGAACTGGTCTTCTATTTGCAATATTTGATTTATTCTTCAGAACAGTTTTACCATTTTCAATAGAAATACTTGTCTATCCATTTCATGAAGAACCATTAATTGTAACCAGTTCCTCAGCAACCATTTTAAACTTTTCTTTTAAAAATTAAACTATTTTTAAGCACAGATTTAAAGTGAAACTGATCTAGACCACCATCAATTGTTGCAGTTAAACCACTTTACAAATGATACATACACCAGTCCATTGACCAGAGAACTGTACAGATAATTCTTTTTTTTTTTCAAACTAACAAAACATTTTGGTGTTTTTTTGTTTCCCCTAGAAAAAGAACAGCTTTTTCCAGTTTAGGATTTTTAAGTGAATAGCCAGTAAGTGGAATTAAACATATTAAATTTTCTGATAGACTTCTGTAGAGGCTTTGTGAAAAAGGGTCCCGTACCTGGGCTGTTCACAAAGTACGTTTTCCCTTGAGTGTAACAGGAATTTATCTGAAAATGGGCGTCAGGCTTTGCTTTGAGATAGATCTGATTTCCACCTCGGTACTACTGGAGTAAATCAGGTGTAACTCTGCTGCACCCAGAGGAGTTGTATTGGTGTGAAACCACCGAGAGGAAAGCCAGAGGGCGAGTGCTTTAGGAATGTAGCTGTTTTCTTAACAGGAATCCAACTTGTAAAACTGAGTTTCTCTGATAATCTTCAATACCCTTGAACTTGTACCCCTTTATTTTTAAAGCCCGGAGCTTCCCGCTATGTTCAGCCTCCAAAATTCCCACCAGCATCCACTCCTGATGCATTTGCACCCTCCGCAGTGGTGGTGGGGACATTGCCGATGTTTAGCCTGATGCTGCGAGGACTGTTGGAGGTGGGAGGGTGGAGGCTGTGGGCTAAACACAGTTAAAAACCTCTGTTTTGGGGACATGTTCGTATTTCAGCATATGTAAAATACTTCCCTGGGGTTAGACTTCTAATTAATATTCTGCACCCTGGTTTTAGTTTACGAGAAAAGATATCCCGGTCACTTGCTTTTAAAGATACCCAGTGCCAGCCCATTCAGTGACGGCAACTAGTTTTCAAGAAGAACGAATACTGTCCCTCTGTATCCATCACATGGGTAACCAGTAACCGGGGCCATGATAAAAAAAATCTGAGTTATTACAAACATGTGCTACAAGGAGTAACCAAAATACCAGTTGTTAAAGCGCAGCCGTGGCTCTCGTGGCGGCGGGGGTCTGCTCTGCCCCCAGAGAAGTCAATCCTATGGCAAAGCATATGCCTGTGCCGCTTCAAAAGATAAGGGAAGATGTGGTAGCCTTAGTTTGTATAGATTTATTAGCATACCTTTTTTTTAATTGCACAAATTGGGTTGTACATGCAAGTGAGAAGTCTTAGAAACTTCACTTTTGATACCTGTGTGCAGCCCTTTCACGGCATTAACAGCCATCATTAGGATTATTAGAATAATATCTGGAAAACCCAGCTATGAAATGTGATGCCAGTGTCCCAGAAGCTGTACAAACTCGGAGCCAAAAAAGATAATCCTTAAATTCCTCAACCTAAATAAATCAGAGTGTTTTTCAGGAAGTGTCTGCAGGACTGGTAAGATTTGCTGAATCTATTATTTTGATTTTGAATTTGTGATGGCAAAACTACTAGCTGAAATGAAATGAAAACAAAATTACACCTTTCTGTAGAATCAGTCAAAATTTTCCCGTCACAGTTTTGTTATATATTATATGTTATATTTAATTTATTATATATTATATAATTACATTTATTATTTAGGCTTGCATCAAAATGGGAAAAATGAATAGTGACGTTCAGCATTACAGACATTTTTAATCATCTGGAAAAAAATACAAATAAAAGTGCAAAAACAATGTTTTTTATTTCACTTTTTATTTCAAGTAAATTAGTAACTTTTCGATCTGATATGCATTTTTCCCATTGACTCCTGTGTTTCCTGATTGCAGCCATGACCAGGGTCAGAAACAATAAAACTCAATGAGAAAGGGCAATTCCCAGAGCTTTCGGAGCCAATATTACCTGCCTCAGAGGTTAGGATCATTCAGAGAAAGATCAGCACAATATCAGAACTTTCGGCTCTCAGTCCAAAGAGCTGAGTCTTTTCCAGCTGGCCCATCACAGCTCGATAATCATATAGAGTTATATCAGTGATGCTCATTCATATTTCACAGGCTATAATAAACACAGCAAAAATTAGATGACGTTCCACTTGAGGTTAAATGTTTCCATGAGATAATGATTTCTGTTTATAACAAGGCAAAAAAAAAAAAAAAGAAAAAGACCACTGGTCTATTTTTAAAACCTAATTTGGAGCCGGTATCCAAAATATCAGTTCACAACAGACCATGAATGAGACAGGGTTATGCTCTCTTCTTCATAGTTTTAAATGTAAGCGTCAGGAGCCCCGCTGTGCAGAGGCTGAGCGAGAGGGAGACACAAGCCTTTGTCTTGCCCACGTTGCAGGTGGTTTTCATTCTATCATTCCCAGCGATTCTCATCATAACAGATTTTCCTGCCCTGTCCAGGGCAGAGCCTTTACATCCTCGTGCCACACTCTAGTTTCTTCCTAAAACTTGAAATCATCCCAAGGAAAAGGCACCACATCCCTTTCCCCTCCCTTGCAGCTGCTTTGGGGTTTTGTGGTCCAGCCCCGGGGAACTCCTGCCAGCGTCATGGGGAGGATGGGACATCGCTGGCTGGGACATCGCCATCGCACACGAGCACAGGCAGCATGGATGGAAAAACAGGGGGAAGGGATAACACAAAGCTGAGGCTGGGAGGGATTCAGCCTCCGCTGCCAGGGAGCTCACCCGGGGCTGTGGGCACCTGGGAACAGGCAACATCTGCTGAGGGGTGGAGGGTCAAAACCCAGCACTGTCTAGTGCACCCGTGGGTTTTGCTAGTTGTCGGTGGGAACCTTCAAACAAGCCCTTAGAACATACCCCCGTTGATTATACCAAAACGTGTGGTTATTTGGAGCTGTAGGTAAACGGGACCCTAAGAGGGAGAGCAATGCTGCAGTCTAGCTACAGGAGGGCAGGACTAGAGAGTTGTCATTAACTCTACCTTACCAGTGCGCTCAAGGCCCAGCTGCAGTTCGAGGTGCGATGCGCTGGGTGATGAGCAAATGCACCAGCAAAACACCATCTCTTGCTGCAAAGAGCTTCCCCGTCGGATCAAAGGGTGAGAGGTAAATGCATTAGTCTTGTTTTGCAGTTTGGAAACAGCAGCAGCAGAACATTTGCAGGTGATTTTCCCTAAGGTCCTACTAAAAGTCCACAATAAAGGTTGAGCTGACCCCGGAGGCCGTGTTCAGCACCGGAATCACCGGGCTCTTCTCCCTGCTTGAGCTCGCGGCTGCCTCTTCTGCCCTCTCCTTGGCTTCAACAGATTTTTAGGGCACACGGAGAATAAAACTTCCATAATTGCAGGCACTGATGTGTTAAAGAGCACTCCAGATGCTTTTCTCTGGTTTTGCACCGGAGTAAAAAGGGATAGTTTCTTTTTCCCTAAATCATGTGGTTATTAGGAGTTTAGGTATTCCTGCCTGTGGAGCTCTACGTTCTGTTTTTACGCCATGTTGTTTGTGAGCTAGGCCGCTGTCTCTTTTCAATGAGAAAACAATAAAATGACTTGCTTTTGTTTCTTTTCAGACACAGAACATTATACTAGCTAAAAAGTGCCTTTTAGAGACACAGCTTTGCTTGTGGAAGAGGGCTATTAACATGTTAACCCGTCCTCCAGCAACTATAATTCATTGTGCCATTAAGACGGTGTCACGGGCTGATAGCAAAATAAATAGCTATGAGAAAATGCTCAGTAAATTATTTTGCAACTTGAGTTTATTAAAAGTGTGTCCTTTAGCCTGTCTGTCTTAGAGAATTTAGGCAAGGCAGCAGGGGCTGATCCTACTCTGCCTGGGGTGGACAGAAAGACGTCCTGGAGAAAGACGTCCTGGGAAACCCAGCAGGTCCCACCATGAGGAAGGAGATCCGCTGCTGCCAACCCACCGTGGGATGGAGCCCAGGCCATGGCACAGGTTCCCCTGCTGCTCTGCAGGCAGCTTGGACGAGAGGCTTAAATTCAGGCTTTACAGGAATAACCCTAGTAAAACATTAGTGCAGGTGGAAACCACATTTCCATCGTGGGAGTGAAGAAACCTCAGATAACTCCAGCAACCTGACCCTGCAAAAAACCCCAGCGAAGGGTCCCAGAGGGGAAGGTGGGGAGGAGGCACCATCCCCGAAGCCGTCGCTCTCAGGCACATGTATTTTTGCTGATTGCTTTTCAGAAAACCGCAGAGCCGGTTGTCGAGTGTTCACATGAAAATCTCCAATTCTGGAAGTTTTGTTGTCGTAGAGCCAGATAAGCTCAGAAATGTGAAGCCAAGGCTTCAAAAATCAGACAGCCAGTAAGTGCTTTTTGAGAGTTTGCAATCTGGAAGCCCCGTCTCTAGAGACAAATGACGAAGTTCCTTTCCACTGAGGAGCACCAGGAGCAATGGGCTCGTGCTTAGCCAAGGGCACGCAGCGAGCGAGCTGAGGGGTAACTCGGGATTCTTCAGCCTGTAGGTAGCACTACCAGGAAAATTAATAAAATTAATATTCCCTGCAGCGCGTTTTCATTCCTCCTTCCAGTGAGACATAACTAAAAGAGACCATATTTTGTCAAAATCTGAAAAAAATCAGGGATCACAGAAGTTAAGGCTTCCTTCCAGAAAAATAAATCCCATTTGTCAAAGGGAAGGTTTCCAGGCAGGACGTAGCTGCCCATGCAAAGAGGCAACGAGCGGAGGGAGGCAGGGACGGATTTTGGACATCTAAACAGTGCTTAAATCTCATCAAATGTGGCTTTGTTTTAAAGCAGACAGGTAACTGGGAAAGTTACACACAGCCCATTTTGGGACTGGAGATACCCCATATGTTTTGCACAGTACCCTCATGCTAACCATGCTCGCTGGGGGCTAGCTAAGCCCCCCAAAATCCCTGCCCTCCAAAAAACCCCCCATGCAGAAGGCCTTTCCCACAGCCCGCCCGTCTCGCCTCCCCAGCGCCCACCAGTGCAGGCTGGGGGACGGATCCTGGGCTCCGGGGTGGGTTCCCACCGGGGCTGGCAGGATGGAAGTCTCCTATGAGCAGGTTTTACACTTCCAGGTGAAAAGGCTCGGGCTCGACGAGGTGGGAAACAGAAAAATCCTCAGCAATTTCCTCAGTTTAATGACTTATAAATTGGATGGCATTGATTATTTTAGTGATGAAGTGTATTTGGAATATGGAGACAACACAAAAGCATGAATGACGATTAACTCTTTTTTCTAACCCTAGGAAATGTTAAAAAGAGTTACCAGAGTATTTGAAAATATTTTTAATAGTTTGGAACAACTAAATTTAGCTAAGCTGCAGATAGGCCTCTCTTTATTACAGCTAGAGTTGCTATGGCAACATGCTACAATTATTTATCGCCATGACAATCCGCTGTAGATTTTTTAAATGCATTATCTATTTTTGTTTGCATTGTCATTCCTGCCAGGGGAGGGAAGACACCAATTTGGTGCGCTGTGAAATGGTCAACATTTCATCCAGGCGATCGCGGGGTGGAGGCTGGGGGAGATTTTAAAATGAGCAGCAGTAAAAGCCAAGGAACAACGACTCTCAGGATTTATTTTTCTTTTTTCCCTTTTTTAATGTAAAATAGGTTACTGTTTCTAACTGACAAGTGAATAGGAGCTTGTTCTTTGCCGGTCTTCCTCCCGATTTCTCTTTGATAGTCTGAGATACCAGAAACAAATGTGAATGAATGAAGTTCTGCGACACCCATGGACTGTTATTACCTCTGCCATGGAGAAAGGGAAAGGCAAACGAACTATATTAGGCAACTTCTCTAAGGCCACATCACCAGGCAGCGATAAGGACACAATTAGGACCTGCTTCCTTGGCCACATTCTCCGGTGTGGCGGCAACATCGCGATTACAGTGCCGCTGTCACAAGTGCTCTGCATCTTTATTACATATAGCAGGTCAGGGGAAATGGCAAAAGCCTGTCCACCCCTGGTTTGCAGGAGAAAGAGAAGGGTATCTGCTACGTGCTGCAGCTTCAGTTGTTTAGCTGTGACAGCACAGGCGCTCCACCAGCTCACTAATGCTTGGGGGGGGGTTTTGGGTACAGGGTGGGTTTCCACCAGCCTCGCTCAGCCCACCTCAGCGTTTCCGGGTGGTGGGAGCCGGGTGGCTCCAACCCGGAGATGTCTTGCCCCAGCAGAGGCAGAGCAGACCTCCCTTCATCCCCAGGGAACGGTACGTGGCCAACCCTGTCTCATGCAGGAAACACACCAGCCGTCTCCCTGTACCCCTCTGTGGGGCGATGCTCGAGTGGAGCGAACGTGCTCGAGGCAAGGATGGTGGATATTGTTCTAACACATCCGAATAATGCTCTGCTGGTCTTGTCCAGAGTGATGGTTAAATAATCCTAAGGAGGACTTGGAAAGAGCTCCCTTTGTGGCTCTCTGACTAATGAAAAGCCCTTTATATAATCCTGCAATCAACTGCATGGGGCTGCTGGGACGGGTAATTGGGCTACGAACGGGCTCCATTTACGGGAGATTATGTAATTTACCGTTTGGTCACCATCCGCTCCCAAAACTGTGATTCTTTCTCCAAGGCTTACATTCCCAGAGATACAAGTAATGACCAAGATCAGGCTCTTTGTATCTTAGATCATGAAAGGATCTTTCCGGATGCAGCTTGTTTGGATTAAACCCGACTCCCCCGAGCGCTAAGGTGGGGAATCTCCTGGTGGGAGATGCCAGGTTTTTGCTCTTGGACAGCACACGTAGATGTGAAGGTGATGGGCACTCAAGAAATAAATAGCCAGGCAAGCTAGATAGAGGCTTGGACTGTGTCCTGCCTACTTTTTCATCAGTGGGTGTCCACTGAGGGCTTTGTACAGCAAGTAAAATAAGAAAGGAATTTTAGGTGAAAGATGTACCTCGATAAAAAAGGACATAGCATGCAGAGACAGAAAATGCTACATTACACATCCAAATATTGGGCTGGCAGAGAATTTGCAGAGCTGCTTGAATTAGCAAAACATGAAGAAGTGATGAGTGTTACCTTTATGAAATAAAACCAAACTTTTTGCTCTTTTAGTGTTCAGGGCCTAGAGACAAGCAATGACTGCCCACTAACAAATGCCAACGACAACTGGCGAAACTGGGGAGGAAAGCTCACTGGTGTTACACGTTGAGAAAGACTCCCTGGGGTAAGAACCGTCTTGAAATACCTCTGTACTCTCCCGAACCAAAACCACATCATTTTAATGCTTGAGAACATGGGCTATATTGAAAAAACCCTCACTTATACAGCAGTTTTGAAATTATAAACCAGCAAAGACACCCTGCTCCTCAGGCTAACAGAGCAGACAGTGTTGGTGCTCACCCCGGTATCTCCTGGTACTTTATACCGCAGAGCAACCTGATACTTGCTGCTTGTGGGTGTTGGAGCCAGGTCTTTACTAGTTAGTAAAAAAGCAGGGCACGCTGCTTCCCACCCCTCTGTTGCCAAACACGCACCCAGCAGCATCGAAGCAGAGCAGAGTTTTCACAACAGCCCCAGCAGTGACTCACGCGTTGGCTTCCTGGCCCTTACTGGGGGAGATTCGCTTTGCAGAACAAGCACAGAGCTGCTCTGCATCCCCGGGCCCGAGCAGCTTCATCCCCACCATCGCCCCTACCTATGGGTACCAAACAACGGCAAAGGGGACAGCATTCCCCAGAGCTGGCGCCCACGATTTGCAAACTCAAACTGGTGTGTGAAAGATGGAGGGAGCGAGCAAAGAGGGTGAGATGAAAGGGGGTCGCAATAAACCCAGTGGGATTTCACAGGGATTTGGTAAGAGCCCAGGGTGCAGAGTGGCAACCTGCTGCTGTCAGGTGTTTGTGGAATAACAAAAAAGGCTGACCATCTCCAAAGGACAGTTTAGTGTTGCGCTGAGATATTAGCACTAGCTATAAGCAGGCTTGTGCGATGCTTTGCCACGGGTAATTCATCCCGCTTCTCAGAGAGGGCTGTTGGTCCGAGCAATGTGTCCCGTGTGGGTCTTGCTGTGCCTGAGCGGAGCCCGATGGACATTCCCAGAGGGTCGCGCTCTATTTACGAGGCTATTTCCAATACTCTTCAAGGGGGATGTTGCTGTAGTTCAGTGCTGCAAGACCAGTAACCATGAAAAATATAAAAAACAAGTGTAAGAAAGGCTTGCTTTCCAGCCCTGTTTCTGAGGTGGTGGTTCCCTGCCTTTGGCACACGCTGTGGCACAGAGACTCCTTCAGAGCGGTACGTGGTCCTGCCTGCGAAGCCCCATGCCACGTCCTGTGGCAAATCAACTGAGACGCATGGCTGTGGCGAGCCCCAGAGCGCTCCTGCTGTCATGTCAATAGTCCCTGGGCAAAATGAGTTTAGGAACTGCTGGTTTAGACCAGAGAGGTTAACAGTCATTGATTTAATACTTTTTCTGCACCCTCCGAGGTTGAGCCATTGCTGAGTAGATGCGCTCTTTTGCTTTTCCCTGACTATGTGAAGCACAGGTCTGAGTACAAAATCCACTGGTGACTGCTAATAAAAGGCAAAGAAGCGTTTGCAGAAAGCACAAGTCCATGCAAGCGGGAACTCTGCAAGTCACTTTGTCCCCCAGGTTACTCTGCTCCTGTATGGGAAGCTGGGGATGGAGGTGGATTATATTTTATGAGTTTTGCAGGACAAGAGAAAACCTATGAGGAATTAGGCCCTTGTAGTACTAAGCACTGCAAATATGCAAAGGACAATTTCTGTCTCCAGCTGCTTATGATCTGTACAAAGAAAAGGTGGGCTTTCAACAGGAGACTGGAGACATGGGTATATTCAGTGATTTTTTTTCACAGGTGAGGCACACAATGGAGTGTTTTCTTTGCTCAGACTATTTACTGATGTGAAAAACAAAATCCTGCTTGTAAAATCAGACACGCGCTGTTTGGAAAGGTGTTTTTTACAAATTATATCTAGTTAACGTCCTGAGCCAGTCTTTGCAGAGACTATTGCATCGGATGCAGGAGGACAGATTTAGTTTTAGGACAGGTCTGTGGGATTACGATGATGTTTCTCGAGGGATGAATTATTTCAAGGAACAACCTGGGCTGTAGCAGCCCCTGTGTCATGGTGTCAGGGTGAGAGAGGAACACTTTTAAATGTTAATTAGTAGGGAAGAGCTGTCTTGCACACTAACCACAAAGATCTCCGGTGATGGCAGGAGGCAAAGGAGAGCAACAGAGCATTTCATTTGTAATGCATGTTTTTATTTCACCTTGGAGATCCGCTCATTGATGGATTTGGCATGCAGATAATGAAACTGCATTGCTGTAGGGTTCCTGACTGCAAGGTGCTTAAGCACAAAAGGAAGCCCCTAGGAAACCTCCTGGCAGGGGGCAGGAAGAGTGGCTCTTGGATTATGGGAAGGGGCAGCAGGGAAGGGTTGTACCTGCAAGCAGGTTAGAAACAGTGGAGACTGATGCACAGCCCCCAGCTGGGCAAGGGGTGGGTGAAATGGCAGAGGGAGATGAAGCAATCCTACACAACTAAGACAAAATGGATCAGCTGGGCGATGGGTTCTGTTCAAGCTCACATGCTCCTTTCTGTTCCTTCCTTTTTCACGTAGAGGATCTTCTAAGCAAATCCCACTCATGCACCTTTGCCATCAAGCTGGGAGTGCTTTCCAGCCCTTCACCTTGGCTTCCCATCGCACATATCCTTTTCATTGAGCAGACAGAGGTGCCATGGCTCTACCACATGCGGATTTGAAACATGGCCAAACTGGGGACATGGTTCTCCTCTGCCCTGCCCCGGCGTCGTACTTTGCACCAGGGAGAAGTGGGTGGGGAACGCTGCCACATCGGAGCAGTTACGGCTCTTGAGCTACATGGGGTTTTGCTGGAGAACTGGTGTCCCAAATGCCACACCGATGGCCACCTGCCCAGAGCAGACCTCCGTCCTAGCGCTCTGCTTTGGTTGCCTCCAGTGGGGCCAAACTCATGCTGCCACAAGGGTCACCTCTGCCCCAGCTGGCTCCGCTGTCCCATGAAGAACAACGGTGGGGTAATGCCACCCTGAGCCAGAGGGCACATCTCAGCCATTTCTTGGGTTGCAACAAAAACCACCTCCAGGCCCTCCTAAACTGGCATAAATTAGGAGTTACTTCACTGACATTAGAAGGGCCAAATACAGTGTTAGACAACAATGAAGCCAAATGTTCATGCCTGAATCCTTCCCTCTAATTAAACTTAAATTTAACAAAAATAATTAAAAAATGGGCAGGGGAACTGGCTGATAACCTGCACTGGGCTGGTGCAACCAGCATCTGCATCTCGTCTCGGGGGCGGTTGACTTAGTGGCTGCATTTTGCTCAGTTGCAGAGAGTTTTTAAAGTGCTTTTTGATCCCAGGATGAAAAGTGCCGTACAAATGTAACATTCCCTCGTACAGCTGTCTGTCTGTCAATCCCCAGAGCACGGTCTGCAGCTTGCTTATTTTCTGCGGTTAAGGGGAACCGCAGTTACAGCACTCCTGCATGTTTAACACTATTTCAAAGTCCCTCTTGACTTCCCTTTTCATCCTTCTTCAGGGCTATGTTTAGACTCCGATTTCCAGTCTCCTGGACTGAGATTGTTATTAAAATGCAGCACTGGTAATGCTCCATGCATCCCAGCCATAACAAACCACTGCAGGCGAGCACAGCACTGGGGAGAGAGGGGGGACCACGTAGTGTTTAGGCTTTAAAACCAGCCAGGTTTGCTTTGTTTATATAGATCTAAAGGCTATTCCCATCTACTATATACAAATATGGCAACAGGGAAAGGAGGGGGGGAGAAAGGAGGGATAAGAGTATAATCTGCAGAACCAAATATAAGGGCTATAATTAATCAAGTAATTGCAGTATTTGCGTGGAGTGTCTGTAAATATTACCTCTATTTCTAAGTATAGTACTTTGGACCACGTATCTTATCACGAAACAAACCGTCAAATAGAAAACACATCCACTTGACTAGAATATAATGAATATTAGGTCAGACAAAATGCAAACTAAATTAATTTGTAGTTGTGTACCAACTGATGTTGGTGCGATAATTTAATGAAACCCTTCAAATAAATATCCGCTGGGGGAACAATGCAGAGGAGCAAACGGAGTGTGCGCTGAAGGACTGCGAGGGGTTTGTGCGGTTACAGAAGGAGGTCCCAGAGAGCAAACAGGAGCGAGGGGTGATCTTGCAGAGCACAGGGGAGGATGCAAGGGCTGAGCAGGGGACCCCGGTGGTGCTTTGCAGACAGCCTTGGACCTCAGAGCTGCCCCTGAAGGACCTCAGCCGGGACACCCACGGCTGGAGTCAGCCCTCCGGAGCCAGCGTGACGCAGGCGGAGGCTCAGTGGGTGGCCCTGGGCTCACGTCGGGCTCCGGCTGCCCCCGACGCTGCATCGTGCCGCTCTCTGGGAAAGACGTTTGTCGACGTGACGGTGATTTGGAGCCATTTGTGAAATGCTGTCTCAGTCTCATGAGAAACACCGAGCAAAACAGCCGGGTTCGAATCCTCGGGCAGATGGTTGGGGGTTTCTAAAAACTGAAAGACTCTATTTGTGCCTTTTTCATAACCCTCTATTTCATGTTTTGCTTGGGCAAGGTCAAAATAACCATTGAAATAGTTCATTTGTGGAGCCACAATATGTTGATCCCAAGGGGAATCTGGGGGAAAGAGCCAGTCTTGAAGGGGGAGCATGTCCCACCTGTGGCATGGGAGGGATGCTGCCCATCACTCCAGCGCGCACTGGATCGGATGCCATTTCCACAGAAAAGCACAGCTGGGAAATAGGGTGCTCAGGCAAGACCCTGGCAGTGCAGCAGGGCTCAAGGCCACCTTCTTGCAGCAGCCCTAACAGCCCCTCCGTGCAGGGCACAGGCCACGCAGGGCTCCTGCTGGGAAAACCTCCCAGAGCCCTTGTAGTGGCTGGGGACCTCACGCCGCCCCGATCGCAGCACAGGAGCTGTGCAGATTGAAGCCTCTCAGCAGCAAGGCTGAGCGACCCATGAGAAATGTTGGTCCTGGTGGTACCATGCCCCTTGAGTGCCCCCTTGGCAGGTGGGGTGTCCCACATGCTGTGGGGTCCCAGCCCAGCAACGCAGCACACCTACCCTGCAAGAACCCGACCCCTGGGCTGGGAACCGGTCTGCTTCTGAGCTGCCAGATCTTCCAGTGCAAACCTGACTCCTGCAGTGCCACGGACAGTCCGAGAGCAGCTACAAGGCACGAGCTGCCTCCTCTCAGGGGAGTCTGTTTTCTGCACTTCCCACAGGGAATGCCCTTTGCTCTGAGTCCTGAAACTCAGTTTCAATTTGGGTGGCACAAAGAAAGGCGTGAGTTAAAGCATGAGAAATGGCTAAGGAACAATATGTGCTAGTCTAGTAGTTGGTGTGTGGAAAGTTCCCCCTAAGAGCTAAACACCCATCTTATCTCCAGCCCGGCATGAGCATTTCGCAGTGGTCGGAGCTGCTGCCCTGTGGTCGCAGTGGCGAAAGCGGAATCCCTCTGACCTGAAAAGCTCTGGTGCTGTGTTCCCAGGGAAGCACGGTAGCTAACTTGGTGACGTCAACATAAGAGGTGACCGTGAATTTACTGAGGGGTCTATTAATTTGCCCACATGATGTGTGGGTCACACCAGCACAGCATGAGCAGGAGCTGCTTGGGGGTTGCAATTGGCCACACCAATGAACCAGCACGTGTCCCACTGGGAAAGCCTAGAGAAGAGGACATGGAGGGCCCTTGCTCCCCCTAAGATGGATCAAAGTTACCTCTTCTCCTCCGGGATGCAGAGGAGGTTTGTGCAGGCCGATGCTGGAGGGGTTGTGCGGGGTCCTTCCTGCAGCTCCAGGACTTGTTGATAAAGCAGCCAACAGGTAGGAGAGCAGATACGGGGAGATGGGCTGAAGGCTGAGGAGCAAACAGGCTCATTTCAGGTGTGGGGGGGCCTTGTGGGATGGGCTGCAGCAAGGGAGAAGGCAAATGCACACATTAAGGGACAGGCATCGCTGCAAGGCTGCACTGAATGCACCTTCTGCTGCAAACAAGAAGACCCAATATTAAGTCTCAAATTCATTATGATGAAAAATACCCTCCCATATCACCATGGGGTGAGATAAACATCAGCACAGGATTAAAAAAAAAAAAAAGATGAAGCACATAAGGATAGGACAGAAGGAGCTGAGGGGCTTTCTCAGCATGGATGCACTTACCCCACACGATGTAGATGTTACTGTCCCCACACAACCCAAGGCACCACTAACTCCTGGTGCTGCTGCATGTTTGCTGGTGGCTGTGGATGCCCTTGACAGCTCCAGCCTCTACATTTACCCCATTTGGCACGCGGGATTTGTTGGGTAAGCCTGTAGCTGCGTTCCCAAGGTGGCCCAGGGTGTGGGCCGTGGGCCCTCCCTTCCCCCAGGTGCTCCGGATGCTGCCCAGCGAGGTCCTGGGGAGTTTCTCTCCCTCCAGCCGGCTCTGGCATAGCACTGCCATAACTTGAAGAGCAGGAGGAGGAAGCAAGCTCTCCTCCCCCCATTGCTGATCGGCTGTGGGGGCAGGGAGGGGAGGATGCCGTGGAAGGGCTCTCCAAAAAGTGCCTCGGAGGCAGAGAGAACCACCTCTGTGCAGAAACCTGCCTGTGCCAGCCCAGGCAAAGCCTCCCATGACATCAGCTCGCAACCGGCTTCACAACAACACGCCGGAGAAGACCCTGCTGTACGCCGTGGAGGGAACCTGCTCCCAGCCACGGCAGAGGCATCTGCGAACCAGAGACAGCCTGGCCCTGGTGACGCTCAGAGGGACTCTCTGCTCTGTCCCCAGAGCCTCTGGGACTTTGCTTGCCACCCAAATCCCTGCCAGGGGCAAAGAGGATGCTCCTGTGTGTACAGAGGTAGCTTCATCTAAAGCAGTACTGACTTAACACAGGCTCAAAGCACCCTGGGGCTGCACTTCTGATAACTGGGCATTTTATATAGGTTTAACCACTCCCTCACCCCCGCCAGTGAAACTGACCCTTTTACTCACACCTGATTTACACAGGCCTGGCCTCACCTTGGAAGCAGGATAGTACCACGTCTGTTGTGCTGGTGTCCATCTGGGGGAGCCCCAGAGAGCCTCAGGAGCATCCCCAGGGGCCCACAGCTGTGATGGTCCCTGGGCTCACTCAGGCAGAAGCAATCCCAGGAAAGCTGTTTTCATGCCAGTGCTTCTCCAAGTCCTCCCAGCCTTGCATTTAAGCCGGTCATCGAGTTGACTATAAAATGGCATCCAATTAACCTGGCTGTGAGCACCTGTTTGTAAACGTGACCGCTCTGACTCTGCTTCAGGGCTGTTTCCAAAAGGCACCCGGGAGAGCCCCGGCTCCCACCCCACGATCCTTGTCAGGCAGGAGGCTGTGCTGGGAGCGGTCAGCCCGCACGGCCGGCTGCCTGCCAGGGAATGAGCCCTGCCTGGCTGCGGGCAAGGACCTACAAGCCCACAGGAGCCCGGGACAGGTGTTTTTGCTGCTCTCGCTTGTGGAGGCATTGCAAAGTGTGGGAGGGTGCTGGAGACTCTGTAATTATAGCCTGTGAATTTAAATCCCACAGTTTGCAGGAGTTCTGGGATATTTCATGCAGCGTAAGCTCAGCAACACCTTCCTGACAACATGAAGACTCCTAAGTTTTTGCCTCGCTGTAGCAAGGTGCAAGTCTTCACTCATTAACCCTTGCATGACCAGTGACTCCTCTTCGCCTTCTGTAAATGATGGGAAAAAGTACTGAAAAGGAAGAGGAAAAGGTGAAGGAAAACACTCAGAGATGCTTTTAGTAACTGCAGAGCTCAGGGGAGGCCTTGGCTGCTCTTGGTTGCCTGCTTGGGTTTGTTTCTGCCTCTGAGCATAGAGCAGTAAATAAGGTGAGAGGTTCACGTTTTCACTTTGAATTTTCTTCACCTGAATTAATCCCTGCTGGGTATGCAGAGACACAGTTTCTATCACTCTGCATTAAGAGCCCCTCATTCTCACCTTTTTTTTTTTTTCAGAGCATTCCCTTTAGAGAGGCTCATATGGGGGTCCCAAATGCAGGGACGACATCTGGAAACGGGATCCTTCACCCTCTGCGTCTCGGTTTGCCTCCCGCAGGGGAGAGCAGCAGGGCTCCAACGGGTTGTCTGCTCGTATGTGTAAAGCGCTTGGAGAGGTTAATGATTTTCAAGCAACGAGCATTAGTTATGCGCATTGTTTCAGCATTGCCTATTATCTTAGCGTATTTATTTAATAAATATATCTGTATCCTCTACTTCAGAGGCAACGCTGCCCCATTTGTCACCTGCAGCCTCAGCAATGGTTTTTTTCGCCCTCCTGCCGTGGTGCATCACCTGCTCTCCTTATTTATGCAGACTTTCCCCCTGACTAACATGCACGCCTTCACCCCCTAGGTTTGTCCATGCAAATTGGGGATGAAGTGTGTGGAGTGTGGCCACCCTGGGTACGTTTCCCACTTTTCCTTGCCACCCCCGTGCCAGGCAACCAGGAGCTCCGGGGCCAAAGGCTCTATCTCAGTGATGCTAGTCACTGCCAATGTTTCTGCACTTTTTAGAATGTCTTTAGATCTGAAGAAAAATATAAAAGCCATTTCCATCTGTTGCTTTGTGCAGCCTAAGGGAAGGAGGCTGTTGGTCACGTCTCTTGGAGGCCAGCTTGCCCTGCGGCTATTTCCAAGCTCCCCAACAGTCTCCAGTGGTCTCTTGGCTTGGCTCCTGCGCAGCCTTCCCCCAGGAGCTATGGGAGCTTTGCTGGAGTTAATTCCCACAAATCTGTGACAACTGTACTGAAGTATATCTTTAGCTACTTGAGTTTTCCTTGCTGAACCTGTAATATGCCCAGGCTAAGGCTGCTCTGAGTTTGAAAGTCCATCATTCACCCTCTTACCATAACTCACGGAGCCAACAGGCTGTTTCCTCCGGAATAATAAATATACCTTGAAACGGAGGTTAAAATAGGGCCAGAGAGCGCTGGGAGCACCGGGGCAGGCAGTGACATGTTTGTATTGCTCCTTCTCTCTCTCTATCAGTGTGTTTCCTGATCGAGTGCTGCCCCAGGCCTTGGATAGGGATGTGGGGACAGACGGGCTTGGTCCCTCCTGGGTGCGGGGAGCACGAGGTGACAGCAGGGCAGGAGCCACGGTGAGATCTTCCCTGACCTGGTAAGGAAACCAAAGAGGTGGGTTGCAGCTAAGCAACATCGTTGCACAAAGCTTTGCCTTAAGCATTTTGCTCTCCCTGTCCTGAAAGGATGGGGGTGACCAGCAGATGCAAAGTCTGACTGAGGAGGGAATCTTCCCCATTCCCCAAACGGCTTGTAATTTGCGTTTCCACATTCCTAAGTACTATCGGAAAATGTTTGTGAATAAGATACCTAAGTGACAGATGATAATTCACATGTACTGGAGCATCAGCTTTTCACAAAGCTGTGGGTTTCCTAAAACTTGAAGAAATTTAGTGTCTTCACATCTCTGCTCCTCTGTCAAAAGTGATCACGATGTTCAAAAATGAGTGTGGGGAGACAGGGGTGCTGACAGACAGACAAACTTCCCGTGCGTGACCACAGATAGACGTAACAGCAGGTCAAAATACTGGGTGAGCAATGGTGAGTTCTGCCTTTGTGTGTGCACATCCTTCTGTGCGGCTCTTTAATATACCAAACAGATGCTGAAAAAAAACGCATACCTGAGCTTGAAATTCCCCATGATCCAGGTGTGAGCACTTCAGCCTGGTTAGGCTTAAGAAATAGCAGGAAAGTTGGGAGCTGTTGGGAGCTTTTTTAGTGTAGCATGATTGTACCCAGAACTTCAGCAAGGTCATGTCGTAGATAAATAGATATTTTTCCATGTCAAGGCTGGCTTTGGCTTTCATTGCATTTGTGAGAGCAGAACAGCGGGTCTGAGGCTCCTGCCCGGGTGTAACTCCATTGACACGGGCTGTGAGACTTGCACAAGTGAGAGCAGAGTTTGACCTCTGGCTTTGAAGTATGCTTGTCCCAACAAATTTATCACTGGGGCCACACGGAGGCCTTGAAAGAAAGGAAGCAGTTCTGTTTTGCAGCCTTTTCTTCCCCCAAGTTTGTTTGCAGTTGTTCTTTTATTATATTTTAGCTCCAGTCATTACACATGTGGGGCCCTTCGTGCTCTGAGGTCTTTTTGCTTTGTTGGAATCTCAGGGCTGTTAATGAAAAGGTTATTTAAAAATAAAAATCACTTGTTAAGTGAGTTTAGCTCGTCGTGGACCTGGTATCAGATTTTACGTGGCGAGTCGTAGTTAGTCACTGCGTAAGGACCAGTGAGTGGGAGGCAAAGGGTTAAGAGCAAATGCTGGAGAAAGGAAAGATACGTATCATTAAATAAAAATGTGACCACCCATGATTACAAGTGTTGTAGTCCTCCTTTTAACAAGCACACACCGTACTTTCATTAACCCGGGCCTGCCTGAATAGCAGCCTGTCTGGCCGAGCGGGGCAGTGATTTTGTAAAAGCTGGCCCTAATGACAAAGACAGGCCACCTACCCTGAACTTTTCTCTATGACTTTATTCTTCAGCAGTGCTCAAGTGTAAATAAACTTGTTTACTCCCATCAGGATGGTAATGATAATGAAGCCTTATTTGTTTCGCCACAATGACAAAGTAATTTGTGCGTAGCCCAAGCGGAGAAAGCGGGGGGCGAGAGTGCAGCTCTGCTTTATGGTTTCTCCATAGGCAAAGTTGCTGCAGTCAGTGTTTTCCGTTGCTCTTCATTGTGTGCGACAGGTCAGCGAGGGAGAACTTCGCATCCCAAAGCTCTGCCATAGAGCACGGGCTGCAAAGGGAACGGCAAAGAAAACACAGTAATAATACGCTGGGAGTGAAGTGAGGAGTCAGACAAGCCTATCTGGGAGGGAGAGAGTGACTAAGTGAGAGGGAAGGGGAGTTATCTGGTCAGACTTGTGAGTCACTATAGAAAATGTACAGAGCAGCACAACCTGATGTTTGGTTAGGTTTTTTCCATTCACTGGTATCTCTGAAACATTAATGAATCACAGGCACGGCAGTGAGAGGATGTACAGAAGGGGGAAGGGGAGCCTGAGACAGGACGGGGAGAGGGTGCAGCCCGCAGAGGAGAGGGCCAAAAGCAGCAAGGGCTGGAAGGGGATGGAGCATCTCCAGGGAGGAGGAGGAGGAAGTGAGGGCGTACTTGTGGGTGGCTCAAGCTGATCTAAAGCTGACAGAAAAGGCCCATCCTGGCTGCACTCACCCTGCTTCTGTCCCATTGCCTCGCCCTTGCCCGGGGTTTGGGCAGTCTTGCAGGCGAGGACCTGACCGAGATGGAAATCGATCCCTTCATGTTTTGGTATGGTTAGTTTCCAGCTGATCATGCCGAACTGGAGAAAGCGTGTATGGGAAAAGATTTGTTTTAAATGTTGAAACAAACAATTTAAAACTGGCTTTTGTAATTGTTGCTGGAACTAAGAGCAATGATGGGGCAATGTGCTCCCAGCTCACTGTACCCCTAACAAGGCAGGCAGTGCAGATTTATCTTGTGTTTATTATTTGTAACTTCCTGAAAAAACATGATTAATTAAAAAGAAAAGAAAAGAAAAACATAATTTAAAAAACACCACCACCCTAAAAAAAAATAAAAAACAGAATTGAAGAAGGGAAGGAAAAAGCCAGCCCAGACAAAATACCCATTGGCAGGCTCCTCAGGAACGCTAGTCAGCACCTGCAAACGCCTCCTCCGGAGCTGGAGAGGCCAATGTGTCTAGAAGATGGAGAGGATTTTCCAGGGGGGACTCCACAGAAGGGACCAGAGAGACGAGTGAGGGATGGGGAAACTGGAGCCCAATCCACAGATGCAGAAGTACACGGAGCTGTGCAGTGATTCCCAAGTGGAAATGGGTTTAGCAGGAGTTTCGCTGGGGCTGGAGAGCAGCAAATATCTGAAAGGTGCTGAGACACTTGTTAGGGAATAGAAATGTAAAATCCCTTAGGCTGTAGCATGTTACATTCCTGAAATGCAGACAAGTATGTGGTATTACCCTGCCACAGCACTGGGGTGCAATCTGCTCCAAGCTATACCAGAGAGCATTCACACCACTGAAGTCAGGAGCAGAAACTAGTCTCCTAATTGCAACTGGATTAAGTGGCTATACACCCCTGAAGTGGCTGAATATTTTAATAGCAGTAAATAGTGTATTCTAACAGAGCTTTTTGGGGATGACCCTCGCAGTGGATCCCCAGTTCCCCCTGCTGTGCAGAGTGCTGTGACCTCACTCCTGGTCTGTCCTGCTGGCTGCTGTGTCTAGATATGCACCAGAATGCATGAACCGTGCGGTGCTGTTTCTTCTTATGAATTCCCTCCATTTTGCCCGTGTAAATCAGGCTATTGAGTTTCCCAGAATGTATTCCCTGTCTGACTGCAGTCACAGAATTTTCGCTCAGGCTTCCCGTCGGTGTCGAGGTGACTTTCTGCAGCACGGACGTGCTGGCAGAAGAGCTCTCCAGGAGGCCATAGTTGCAAGAAGACCTCGTGCCCTTATTCTAGCTTCCACCAAGAACAGCGAACACTCACAGCTGTGACTCCAGGGCAAAACAGAAACAGTTAATCTGAGGTAATAACACTTTGCTCCTCTGTAGCACCTTCTTCAAGGACCTCAAAGTGCTTTTCAAACATTAATGCATTAAAGCTTTGCAGCCCTCCTGATGGAAGTGAAAAGGAAGGCAAAACACAGCACAGCAATGCTACACAAGCTCAAAAACTCTCCAAATTGTTTCCATGGGGACTGAAGCACAGCCCTCTCCGCTAACAGCAGCGGGGATCAGCCCACCCCTCCGAAATGCCAAGGGAGCGGGAGCACAACGCTTTGCCTGGGGGGAGGTGGGAGCCAGGGAGGGCACCAGGAAGCCTGGCTGGGAGAAGACCTTTCTGCTGAGGAATGTATTTGTACAACTCTTGCTTTCTGGTCAAAGATGTCTAAAAACCAAATCACTGAATCCTCCTGTGCAAGCTCCTGATCCGACTCCTCTGAGAAATGACGGTTCGCATGAAGCTTCTTAATTTGTAAGAACAAGAAAGTCCAGGCGAGGCTGAGGAGCTGTGCATGCAGCTTAGCTTTAAAACCTTCCTTGTGCTGCACAACACACAGCTCTGCTCTAGCACCAAGCCACCCGGCATCCCTAATGACCTTGTTTTCTCAACTCATGCGAGACAGCACAACACAACGCCCTTCCCCGCACCACCTCCGCGCTCGCTCAGAAATAACAGCAGTGTCACCTGCGAAACCTCTGGCACCACCTCACACGCTTCTTCGAGGACTTTCTCCCCACGCCTGTCTCATTTTGACATTGTCTAGCGAGGAAAACCTGACAGGAACCCTAACACAAGGAAATACAGGAACCACATTCCCTGCACAAGTCACTTTTGCTGCATGACTAAGGATGCAGATGCCCTCAGGCTGTAGGAGCAACTGCATCGACACCCAAAAATCACAATATCTTCATGCCTCTTCCCTTTTCAGCCGTCTGTCCAGAGCCAACTGCTCTGCTTGCCCTCACGTCCGCCGCGAGCAGGGCTGAGTTTCTGGATTTCCAGTTCTGCACCCTTCGACCGCAACACTGCAGCTTTCACCTGCAAAGCTTGAGTCTGGTCTCCGGGGAAGAGATATATTGAGAGCTCTGGTGTTATAAAAGAGCCCAGAGCAGAAACTGGGTGGTCATAATTTTGGTTCTTAATGTAACTGTGCTCCAGTGTTGCTGCAGAGGTGCTGACAAAGGTGAGGTAAGGGACAGGTGACTTTTCTCTCTGTGACAGACTTAACGTGGGAGAAAATGGTTCCAGGGCAAAACCTGAAATTTGGACTGGGACTCTGAAACCTGCAAAGACAAAATAATCGCATGTATTAATTCCTCTGAATGACAAGAATTCATCACTCTGATGTGGCTAAATGTTAGTTCCTGATTCAGATTTGTTTCATCCAGTGAATTGGAACAATAATTAAAATGCCAGACCCAGCCTGCTTTCCAGTACCAAACCAGAGCTAAATCTGATGAGCACCCGTAAGTAAATGAAAAGGCCAGATAGATTATTACAAATGAGCGTAACACACATAATAATCACTGAGCTCAATAAAAATAGCAAAGTACAATTTAATGGTGGGGGTCTATTATAAATTATTGAGTTATTTGTATTTTGCAATTGATTGCCACAATAACTGTCTTGCAGATGTTCCTGTTGTTAACTCTCAAGGCCTTGAGCGGCACAAATGGCTCAGATTATCTTTTATAAAAATGACTCATTTCAAGGATTTTTAAGCCTGTGATTAAATATTGTCCTAAATGAGGACCCAAGGTTAACGGTCAGTATTGCTGGAATAACAAATTAAACTCACCTCCACTAGCTGACTGCCAAATAAGTAAGGGCATGGGAGAAGGAACATTAAGATTTGTCCTGCAAATCTAATTGCTTGAACTTTATACAAGTCTGAGATAAAACTGGGATAGATCTGAGATGGTCTGTCCCACCACTGCTTTTTAGAAAGCTTACAGTAATTGCATGGCTTGGAAAATGCATTTCTTTGTGCATGAAGAAACTTAAAACATGTCTTTAATGTGAAAACAGCCAGAACAACACAAAGGGCTCAACAGGGTGCAGAGAACGTGCGGGAGAAGTTGTTGCATCAACGTGTGGGTTGAAAACATCCATTTTGAAGGTTTAACCCAAGCTACCAAGGCTAAGAGGAGACGAGAGACCAGCCTGGCCCCTGCGAGCTGCCCTTGTCGGGCTCTCCTCGCCCTGTGCCCCCACTCCAGGTGAGGTAGGACCACCAACGCGGGAGGTACCACCCTCTCCCAAGAACACGAGGGCTTTTAATTTTAAATAACAATTACAGCTGATGCTAAGCCATGGCCAAAAGATTGCGGGGACACAGGAAAGCAAGTTGATGAGGCTAATATCAGAGGCGATGTATCTGTGTGAGCAGATCTACCACTTCTCCCCACGTTTGCCTGCACAGACGCCCGGCTGACAGACGAGGAGAAGAGGAATGCTGTTGCTGAGGCTTCTCTGAATATTTCGGGCCTGATTAAATTCCGAGTGCAAACGCTCCCAGCAGTTTCCTTGCAAACAACCTGCTGTTAAAAAATGTGATCAACAGCCTCTCAGGTGTGTTTTCCAGAATCTAAAATAGCCCAGCTGCGGTGCTGTCCTTCATGGAGCCCCAAACAGGGGCAGCCAAAACACGGGTGGAAAGGCAGGAGGAGGTTAGAGGCCAAAAAAGTGTAGAAAGCTAAAAAGGGGTCAGAGGCTGAAAAGGGGTGAGAAGATGAAAAAAGGCTGAAAAAGGGGTGCCAGGCTGAAAACAGGGTTGTAGGCAGAAAAAAAAAAGGGTAGCAGACTGAAAACAGGATTGCAGGCCCAGAAGGGGAGGGAGGCCAAAAGGGATGAGGAGGAAGGAGAGCATGGCATTAATGAGGACCCAGCAATAACTGTGTGGCTGCTCAGCCCCCGTCACATCAAGCAAAAACAGAGAGGGGCTCGGCAGGAGAGGTACTTCTGAAGGCATTTATGGGCCTCTCAGCAATCGGGAGGAAAAATCTCCTGGTAAAACGCTAAATGAAACCCTCTAGCAACACCCTGCGATAACCACATGAAAGCCTAATTCCTGTCTGGTGGCCTTTTGTCAGGGACCCGCCAGCGGAGCGTGGAATGTTGCACGCTGCAGCGAAGCAGCCCAGGTTGTGTCCTCGCTCCTCCCTAGGCTGCTCCTGGAGAAAACAGGGTATTTAAGCAGACATAACAAAGCTGTTTATATCCTAAAGTGTTCTTTCACGCTTGGGAACTGAGACTGTAGCCTCAGCATCAAAGATAACGTCATAATAGCCTTTTAGTGGAAATAACCCGTATTTACAAGAAAGTTCTATCGCTAAGCTGAGATATAAAATAAAAGCAGTAGATATTGCTCATAATGCACTAGAAAACTTGATTCCTTTTATTTGAAGGCCTTTTTTTAAACTTCCAAAAGCAGCAGTCTCAGGTTAGAAATTATGGAGAAAATCTTGGACCCATTGAAGTCAGCATGAGCAATTTCCTTACCTGTGTTATGAAGGACATTTTAGCTTATGAAAGCAGAGCAGATTTTTTTGATCTAATTTCTTTTTTATCATTTATTCTATTTGATTACTTTCTGTACATTTCAGTTGGACACTGCAAGCAGGTTGGTATCTTTTCTGCTCCTCGTTAATTTAACTGTACCATTCCTATGCCCAAGAACAGTGAAGATAACTATGTGTTTTTTCGATTTCTTTAAAAAAAAACAACACAACCAAACAAAAAAAACCCAAAACAAAAACCAGCAAAACAAATGACCCTTATCCCTGGCCCCAAACTAGTGATATTAATTCTCTATGTCCTCTCGTTGCTTTTCTAAAGTGACCAAAACTGGGGGGTTAAATTATCTCATGTTGTTCCTTCAAGCAGGGAAATGCTGACATTCAGAAGGAAACCACTCTCTATTTCAAGTAAGTCACAAACTATATCTTGGCTATTTGGTTAACCAGGGCATATCACTCACTTACATTCCTGGGTATTGAAGGGTTTTAGAGAATTAAATATTACAGAATTAAAACAGAATAACATAAGCTGTGATGCTCCTTCTTCTCAGACATAATTCTGCACACTTTTCCTCCAGACTATCAAAAAACTGGTAAAAAATAAAATCACAGGCCCAATGATAGATCAGATTTTGATTCTTCCAAGACATTTCCACAGAGCAATTCTACAAGGTCTACAGTGCAGCCCAGCACAGCCCTACACACACGTGATGCGTAACTCCTCGGTTAGTGCACATCCCACAGCAAAGCTAATCTCTACCTGCTGTCCTCTTACCATCAGGGTAAGAGTTGTGCCTGCGAAGATGAAAATTCAGACTTCAGGGAGTTGTGATCATCCTCCATGACATAGATCTGATAGTCATGTTCTTTATTGTCTGTCCAGAACTGTCGTGCTACATATTTAGAGCAGCTGTGATGTCCTGAAAGGGGCTGGGGACATGAAGACCATGTCAGGATCACTTAATCTGCCTCACAGAAAGGTTTTACAACTTAATTAATTAATATTTGAAAAGAGTTTTTAGCTTTTTGGGCAGCATGCTCAACAGAAACCACCTTAAAACAGTTAGGAAACATCTGCCCAAGCAGCCTACACCTCTCAAAGAGCTTCAAAAGTGCGTGGGAATGTTACACACTTGCTGAAATACTTTTTTTTCCTCTAAAGGTTCATAGCTCCAGCCCACGCTGTCCAGAGAAAAGGAGTATAAATACTGTGGATGGAGTTAGTTATTGCAACACCACCACCATTTTAGCCTGGTGGTATTACCCATCTTTGTTCCTTTCCTCTTCCTTTACATTCAAGTACAAGAGCAGAGGCATTATATTAGAAAAAATGAGATTCTGTTTTAATTTAGTTAGCACAGGAACAAACCCAGAAGATGCGCAATGCTATCAGTTATACAGTAGATACACCACATGTCCAACCACGTGCTGTATAATATACCTTTTTGAAGCATCTAAGTAATACATTTTTATCATTTTTGCATTACACTGCAGCCAGATCCTCATGTTAAGAAAACAAGGAACTACTGAAATGTGTGTGGTTTGGTTGGAGAGTGTTTGCAACCTCAGACAAGTGAGCAAAAGTTATGTAAAGACCCAGGCATTAAGTTCTTCTGAGTAAACCACACCATCTAGAGGTGGACACCACTTCTGCAAGTGCTCTTCAAAACAACTGCAGAGGGTGGTTAAACTGCTCACATAAAAGAAAACCCACCTCGACAGAGGCAACAAAAATACTTCAATCAGAACATGAGCCTTCCTTGAAAAAAATATTTTTGAGGGTGTTTCTAGAAAAGGCACTTCTGTACCAAGTCAAATAAGGCTCCTGTTTTCAAAGGCCTTTTGAAAAGAAAACCAGGTTACTGCTCATCCTTCTAACTCCCAAAGGTCACAGAAGGACAGTGCTTACTCCTGGGGGCAGTGGCATGTATGGACAGCAAAATTCCTCTGCAGATCGACTCTTGCTTTCAGGTTATATATCTGCAAAGGATTATCCAAAGGGGTGCAAATATGGCAGGATGGCATATAGGAAATTGATCTTCCTAGGTACCTCTTGCGGAAGAAATCCATAGACTGTGACACTCCCATCAAAGTCAGCAAGGGCAGTGGAGACACTGCAGGGATTGTGGGAGCGTCAAAGCATCCCCCTGGTCTGGAAGCCAGTCCCAGCCCCTGGAGAAACATCCCCTCCCCTGGTGACCTTGTAGCTGGTTTTTGAGGGTTTCCAAGCTTTGTGGAGCCCAGCAAAGGGGATGCAGAGAGCTGAAGTCCAGCTTTCCCCAGTATCGGGGAAGTATCTGATATGCATTAAAATAGTAAATGGTTGGTGTTTGCTTTATTATCTCTATTATAAATGCAGGGTAGCCATGAAAGCCAAAAGGTAAAGGTGGGAAATACTGCATTTCACACCCCTTCCCCACCCACCATGGGGGAATATTCCTACACTGATCTAATTGCAGGAACTGTCTGTAAACAAACATGTGTTTTGAAACTCCCATATAAATAGGAATCACAACATCCTGCATCATTTTAATAAACTATGTTTTCTTTGTGTCAATCTATCTCAAGGATGTCGGAATCAGGACATTTCCCCAGTGACAGCTTCATCCTTTAAACTCCGCAGAGGAGAGAGCATGCAGAACAATCTGTGCTGGAGCAGGATTAAGAGTTACCAGGGTGACACTTTGTAGTTTGGAGGATGCTGACAAGGAGCCTCTCAAAAGCACAAGACCTTCACTGGCGCTGAAGAGACCACAGAGACCCAATTTGCCTCTGCGGTCACTGAAGTGGCAATGAAGACTATAAATTCCCCCCTGCCCTCCCCTTCCCCGTATCTTTGCTACTATTGTCTGTGTGTTATAGCCGACTTCTCAGGGGCAGGACGTGGCTCGTGGCACCAGGGATTTACCTTGGGAAGAGGTGTGCTCCGAGCCACCGCTTGTCTCAGCTGTGCCATAGGTCTGCTGCTTCACTTTCTTTTCTGTCAGGCTCTCCTGCAGCCATCTGCAATGACAGTGACAGCATGAAGTTCTGGCTCCACCATGCTTCTTCCCACAGAGAAAGAGAAACAACTGTAGCAGCAAAAGCCTCGGTGTGTTTTCCATTTGCCCATCACTGGTAGAGCACATCAGGTTTCTTTCCCTCTTTCTGCAGGTGCAAATTAATTCATTAAAGTCTTCGGGGAGAAGGACTCCGACGACCTCATTTGCATTTCAGGTCTCCATATACCTGCACTGACCAGGGGATTCTCAATGGGCTACTGACTGCTGGAACCCAATTGACAAAACTTCGAGGTCTGCTTCAGAAATGGCTTGCCCAAACATTGCCCATTTCAGGCATTCCCTGTCCTAGACCACAAATTCCTTGCCCAACTGCAGGTCCAGGCCCAGGAATTAACTACAGGCTGTTTAGCAGACATCAGCACATACAGCTTTGATGGAGAAGTAGATCCCCCAGCCTGGAAAGCTACCCAACATCTAGAGAGAGGTTTATGGTGTTTTTTCAAGAGAGATAAAAGCAGAGGTTCAGTATCTACTGTGTTTTCAGCAATGAAATCATAAAAAATTATAAATACAGTTGCAGCAAAAAAATTAGCCAAATTGTCAGCAAGAAAAGACAACCAACTGCTGGCTTGACATCTGGCAGGACACCCACAGTGGACCCCAGAAAGCTCGTTTAAAGCAGCCGCCCCGCTCCTGCCAAGGCCGCAGCGTGGCTCTGTGCTGTACGCTGGTTGTCAGTGCGCTCTTTACTTGGGTTTTTTAGGATAACAGTGACACCAGAGGGAGAAAAAGCCTCGTAAACCACAGGAACTCACCTCTTCCCAGAACCATAGTGGTTTCCCTCATAAAAGAACAGCAGGTGTTAGAGTGTCACCGAGGGACTTGATTTTGACCACAAAGCCAAGAAAAGGCAAGTGTCTTTAGTAAATCTCAGCTTCTCAGTGACCTCTGACAGAGCAAACCTGCCACGGCTAAATTGGCTGACTTTTAGGCCCAAGCCAATGATTTATCTGTGTTGTTTGGGCTCAAATCCTGGAGGCTTTATGGAGATTAGAAGGAAACTTACTCAGCAGAGAGCAAAGCAGCAGCCAAAATTTGGCCTGTCTGCCAGCAGGGAGATGTGGTGCTGAGGTGGAAGGCTTCGGGAAGGGAGGGACAGAGCAGAGAAGGGGGTGCAGTGCCCAGAGCAGATTGGTGCGGTCCATCTGTGCCCTGAGCCCAGCTTTGTGGGGCTTGTGCCAAATTCCAGTCCTTTCCCTGCGTGAGCTTTGTGGGGAGCAGTCCTGAGGGGTAAATGCAGGAACTGTGCTGCCTTACATGAAGCAGCAAATCTCTGCAAAACTCCCAGTGCTGCAGCACTGGGTGAAATTTAAATGTGCGTGTCTGAGAGAGAGAGGGAGAGAAAGAATGCCTGGGGAGATGAAAAAGGTTGAAATGAGTCACTCGTCTTTTTGTCTAATTTGGTAGATAACACAGGGTGTGATGCTTCACTGCCTCTTTGCTGAGCAGCTCGTGCTGAGCCAGTTCCAGTGCCGTCAATGAAAGGACGTCTCTGGATCCAGCCCATATATGGTGCAAAATAAGGCAGAAGAGAATCGGGCGCAGGGACGCGCTGGCTGCAGGCGCGTCTGCTGTGCAGTAAGCCCGGGAGGTGGGATGTTTTTCTGTTGTGCAAAGATTTTATGAGTTTTGACACAAGCTCAAAATAGGAGATTTTTCCATAGCTTCCTCAACTTAAAAGTGACGTTCTAAAATGGCACATGACGTTTTATGTTAACTTCAGCCCAGCCACGGCACAGTAACAGCAGCCGATGGGTCATAAACCTAATAAATACCTCCTGGGGAACAGAGTTCCCATGGCGCAGTGATGGAAGAGCAGGCTGAGCCTTCGCCGGTACAGCCCCCACCAGGGGAGGGGAGGACAGGGATGTCATGGAAGGGGTTTGGTGAGAGCGGTGATGGGTGGTCCCAGACCTGGGCTTTGCCCCCTGAGCCAGGTTTTCCTCCCTGAATGGTGTTTACCTCCCTGAGCCGGCCTTTGCTGCCTGAGCCAGGCTTTGCTCCATGAGCAGCGCTTCGCTCCCTGAGTGGTTTTTCTTCCTGAGCCGGGTTTTGCTCCCAGAGCTGGGCTTTGCTCCCTGAGCGGTGTTTTCCTCCCCGAGTCGGGCTTTGCTCCTGAGCAGGGCTTTGTGACCTGAATGGTGTTTTCCTCCCTGAGCCGGGCTTTGCACCCTGAGCCAGGCTTTGCTCCATGAGCAGAGCTTTGCTCCCAGAGCGGTGTTTTCACCCCTGAGGCAGGTTTTGCCCCCAGATCTGGGCTTTGCTCCCTGAGCCGGGCTTTGCTCCTGAATGGGGCTGTGCTTCCAGGGTGGTGTTTTACCCCCCTGAGCCGGGTTTTCCCCCCAGAGCTCGGTTTTGCCCCCAGAACCGGGCTTTGCTTCCTGAACGGTGTTTTCCTCCCTGAGCGGTGTTTTGCCCCCAGAGCCAGGCTTTGCTCCATGAGCCGGGCTTTGCTCCCAGAGCGGTGTTTTCCTCCCCGAGCCGGGCTTTGCTCCTGAGCGGCGTTGCGCTCCCTGAGCGGGGCCTTGTCCCCCCCCCGCGCCGTCCCTCGGCGTCCCCCCGGGAGCACCTCGGCGGGAGGCGCCAAGAGCCCGGCAGGG
>VYZM01010300.1:50459-62639 GCA_013398915.1 Dromas ardeola
AGCTGCGCAGCGGCGGCAGCTCCGTGGTCTACGGCGGTCCCGATCCCCGGCAAGATGTGGCGGCGCTGGGAAGCAGGATGGGACGAGAAGAGGGAGCTGCAGGAGCTCAACTCCCGGCTGCGGGTCTTCGTGTCCCGCGTGCGGGAGCTGGAGGAGGAGAACCGCTTTCTGGCGCGGGAGCTGGCGGAGCTGCGGGAGCAGGAGCTGATCGGGCTCCGTGTGCCCGAGCAGGAGCTGGCCTGGCTGCGGATGCAGCTGGAGGAGCTGAGTCGGGCGAAGCTGGAAGCGGAGCTGGAGCGGGACGGGCTGCGGCGGGAGCTGGAGCAGCTGCAGCTGCTGGGCGCCGAGGGGCTGGCGATGCGGCGGCGGCTGGAGCCCGAGCTGGCCGGGCAGCGGGAGCTGCTGGAGCGGCTGCGGGGCGAGTGCGTCGCCCTGGAGGAGCTGCTGCTGCAGCTGCGGGCCGAGCACGGGCACCTGGCGGAGCGGCAGCGGCGGGAGGCGGTGGAGATACGGGAGCTGCGGATGGACCTGGCCGCCTTGCCGCCCCCCTTGGCCGGGCTGAGCCTGGAGGAGCTGGAGGAGACCTACGAGATGCTGCTCAGCCAGAGCTGCCGGGAGACCTTGCTGCGCTACCAGGAGCAGCTCCAGATGCTGCAGGAGCAGGAGGCGCAGCGGAGCCGGGAGGACCTGGAGCTCCTGCGGGAGGAGAGCCGGCAGTGCCGCCAGCACCTGGAGGACCTGCACCGCCAGGGCCGGGAGCTCTGCGGGCTCCGGGAGCGGCTGGAGCAGGAGCTGCTCGCCATGCAGGACCGCCACGGCGCCGAGGTGGAGGAGTACCAGGTGGGTGGCAGTGCCCCGCCGCCGCGGCGGGTCGGTCCCCGGCCGGTGTCCCCCTGGTCCCGGGACTCTCTAGCCGTGCCGGTGCTTGCTTTGGTGCTCCTTGTGGTCTCCTTCTGCCTTCCCACTCGCGTTTCCCCCTCAGTTCTGGCCCATCGTCAGATGTGAGCCCGGTTTCCCCTGGCCCTGGCACTCCGCTCCCTCAGACCAGCTCCCGTCCCTCCTGTGCTCCCTCTGCTGCGGGGAGGGACCCCCTCTGAAGGCTCCCTCTGACTCTGCATGGGCCGGGGCTTCCTCACCCCGCGTTGCCGCCCTGCAGTAGGATTTCCCCAGGCTGGAAGAGGAGGTGGCCCAGCAAGACTTTGTTGCTGCTGAGCTCTTCTCTGGGGAGAGCAGGGAGTCCCTTCGAGACCCACTGCTCCATCTGGGGAGAGCTGGGTGTGAAGGGTGGGGATCAGAAGGGAGACGGTGACCCTGAGGACATCTTCCTGGTCACAGGTGCTCCCTTCCCAACCTGCCCTCGGCAAGTACCTAAGAGCATGGAGCTGGCGCATGGGCTTGCCAGGGCTTCTGCTTGGGTTGGCATGGGCACATGGGACATGGAGCAGTCCCTGGGCACAGGTGAACGAGTCCCCGTGTGGTGGGACACGAAGCTTCCCTTCTAGCCTGAGACTTGAGGTTGACCTGTTGTCATCAGAGAAACAATCTGAATTTTCTTGCTGCTTCACACAGTCCTGTGCACCCTAAGCCTAGAGAAAAGCTTGTGGGCCCCAGCGTAGTTAAGGACACTTCTAGTTGTTTAAAGGCAGGAAGACTCGTTACTGTGCTACGGGCAGTAAGCAGAGTGGGAATTTTTTGAAATAAAACTTTAACGATGCAGGTGACTAGTACCTGTTCAAGGTGGATGTTTGGTGGTGTTAAACAGAGGGTTATAGCATCTGTAGCTGAGAATTTGCTTGCTGTCAGAACAACATTTGGTAAAACAAAATATAATCATCCTGTGCATGTGAAGAGATCAGCAAATGCTGGAACAACAAAATAACAGTTCATCAACTTTGGAGTGGAGAGCATGTATTAGATCATCCAGACCATCAATCGATTTCCTGAGGGCAACGTTTCTTTTGTTCATTGTCAGACCTTTTATTAACACTCTGCTGGAGCTCGGTGTTTGTGTGAACCCCCTGTGCTGATGATCACATTGTGTCCAACAGCCCTGGTAGATTACGGAGATGGTGGTGGTTGGGAAAGGATGGGGACCTGTTGCTGTGTGTCTGGTTTTTGTACAGCGCTAGATTGTTTGCAAGTTGCGTGGTTTGCAGATGCTGTGAAGTGAGGCAGATTAGGTATGCAAGAAGTAATCAGAAAGGCTTTTAACTTTTAAATCAACCTTATTTTAATTTTTGACAGGACAATTCATTCTTCCAATCATGTATGTAAACATTTCCAAAGCTTTACAAGATGTTATATGTAAATCCCTCACTAATTACATCTATCCATCAGTCAAAGCCAGGTGAAAATGTAAAGAAGAAAAAAATACCTCATTTTCCCCTGTTTTTTAAGGTGTATCAGTTTATAGAAATGTACGAAAGCCTACCAATACTTAAAGTTATTTTGAGTTCCAAAATATGTCCTCCTTGCAGTCTATATTTGTTATTAGGGATTTAGAATGAAAGCTTTGTTGATCTTCAGTCATCATCGCTCAAATTGAAAACCTCTAAATATGGTGTTCTGTTTATAAGAGCATTTTGTATAGCTCATTTTCTGTGCCACAAGTTTTTCTTCTAAAGCCTGGTGTTTGGTGTTTTTGTACCAGTGTGTTGTGTCTGTATCTGGTTGCAATGTTAAAGAATTTTATTCAGAGGAGCAAGTGGAGACAGAGAAACCTGGTTTAGAAGTCAGATAATCAAAATCAATGCATGCCCTTGAATTGTCCTGATGCAATACTCAAAAATGGATTGTTATTTAGATACCAAGATAACAAACTTTTGTTTTACTCTCATGAGCATTTGGTGTGATTTGGATTTTACAGGAACAATAGCTTCAAATCTTAGTAATACAAGAAGAAAGACAAAAGTTCTTTGATAGCCAACCTGAAAACATGAGCTGTTTTATCTTTAAATGTCTGTCTAGGTGATATTTAAATTCTGGTGAAAATGATATCAAGGATTATAACTTCTGAACATTTTCGTATTTAAAAAGTTTGGTTTCTAACGAGAAAAGCCTTTTCCAGTGACCAGTATACTGTACACGAGGAATAAAATACCTTTTGCTCACATCCAGGAAGAAAAATTATAGAATATGTAGAAGCAGCTGTTTCAGGGTTTGTTCTTGTGATGAAAGCTTTTTTCCCCCCTCCCCTACTATTTATTTTATTGGTGAAAGTATGTTCAGCTTGGATTTTAAACTACTCTTTAAAGAGCATCTATTCCATGCTTATTTGTAAAGTGCCACATAGAAATGCTGTGTATGTACAGATTTAAGTCAAGTGATTATTGTTCATTGCAGCTGCAATGGCAATTAGATTTATTCATATTTTCCATATATCATGCAGTCGCCTTATATGTCCATCTTTGCCTCCTGCACTGTCCTTATCCTCACTAGAGCTTTCAGTAATGTTAAATAGAAATATGTATTTGGAGTTATAATTTAGCTGAACCAGGCAAGCTGTAAATCATACGTTGTTTGGAAAATTTTCACTGGGCCTGGGCGCGAAAGGGATGAACTCAGTAGGTCTCTTACTTCCATAATTTTACCTGCGTGCTGTGACAATACTTAAGCAAAAACTCTCAGTGATTTGAGAAAGCTGTGTATTTTTTTGGATGTAAAAAAGGCTGTGGCTCATCCTGCTGCTTTGAAAAGAGGCAGAAATTTTGCACTAATACAGTGGGTTTAGGATTGGTTCCTGTGTCAGTGTTGTGAGCTCCAGAGAAGAGGAAAACATCTTGTCAAATGAACATCTAATATCAGTCTGTCATGTACATTTTTTGTGTACTAGTTTCTAGCCAGCTAAGTGCAGAGTGTCAGTTCCTCCCCTGCTGAGCCATGCGATGAGCTATGGGATCGGTAAATAGTACCAGATGGAAAGTGCTGGAGACTGGAAACCTCTCTTTATTCCCTGAGTAGGTGCAGCTTGGACAACCCAAGTAAATTCTTTTCCCCCTACTGCCGTTCTAAAATTTCCCACTGCTGCCTGGAAAGGAACATCTGAAGGGTGAGAAAATCACTTCTATTCAGTTACTCGGTTCTAGCAAGGACATCATGGAGATTTGGGGGGGATGTGGGTTTGATGTGGTTGAGAAGGAAATCTTTCCAAGAAAGTCCTGTATGAAGCAAACACAGATGTAACGATACAGGTTACCTTTTGCAAAATGGAAGTTTGGCAAAGTTCAGGAGATTGCAAGCTGACCAAGTGGTTTATGTACTTTTTGGCATGCTTGGAAACAGAACTTAAGACCAATTGTCCTCTGCATTATGTTTAAGCATCAATGACTGGAGGGCTAGACGGGTGGCTGTCTGCCATCCAGTCTATACAATGTCTGCTCCTGTTGGAATGAATTCCTTTGGAACTGTTACACAGCTGGCTGAGTTATGTAGCCCCTTATGGTAATCATTAGGACACCGTACTTAACTCAAAGTTTTGGATACTGAGTGCTCTCCAAATCCAGTGGATAGAATCAAGCTGGCTTTTCAAACCCAGACTGCGGATGGACTGAAGTTCCTATCTTAAGATAGGTGTGGATATCCCCAGTCTTTCAGTGCTCCACACACTCTGTAGTTCAGTGTACAGATTCCCTGTATAGATTCTTCGGGGACTGGCGCAAGACCTGTGCATTTTGAATCTCTCTTTAATATGTATGCACACGAATAGATTAGTCTCTATGTTTAATTGGGGAGCCAGCAAACACCTGACGCACTTCATGTTTTGTATCGGAGCTCTTTATCGCCTTTAGGGATTGGTCCCATAGAGATCCAGTCTTTCTTGTCTTTTGCTCGTTTTGCAGACTTCTGTGGTTCTGTCAACACCCTGTCCATTCTTGCTTGATAGCTTTGTCCTTTTAAAAGCAGGGCCTGGCACTTTTCTTCCTTTCTCATCTTGGGATTTTCCATTGTGTCAGTTCTTGAACAGGATTGTTGCCTCAGAGCCGCAAAAGGTCAGTGCTTCTGCTTGCTGCTGTGCGTGACCATACAGGACGTTACCTCCACTGCAGTCTGGATGAGGCTGTTGGGTAGTGCTCTTTCAGATATGCAGATATGATCTGTCTTGTGCCATAAAAAGGGAGTTTTAAGTATACCGAAGACTGTAGGCAAGGCTTGTCATGTCAAAGAAAACATCAGTGTAATCATTTAACAACAGCTGCAAATGAAGAAATTGAATAACATGTGTGTTATATAGAGAGATATACCCACGTATATATGAAGATACAGGCAGCTTCCTTCATAAAGCTTTCTTTTTACTTTCACTTAAAAAAAAAAAAAAAAAAAAACAAACACCAAAACCATTAATGTTTGAAATGCCAGCACTTTATATTCTTAGTTCTTAAACCTGACTTCTGTTTAGCATATCATACTGGCATTAACCAATCTGGGGAGTCCCCTGCTGTAATCTTCATTTTTATGCTATTGTGCATACTGTGATACTTGCTGCATATATTTGAATTTTGTAAAGCTAGACTACCAGTGTCTTGATTTTCCAGTTTGTATTACAAAGTATTTGTTAGGATGCAATCTAAAACATGCACTCATGAATTCCTGTTCAGTGTTGTACACGTGTATGAGATTTTGCTCTGTAAATGACAGTTCAGTGTCCTTGCATAGTACAGACTGATGTGAGCAAAATAGAATCAGGCCTTTGCTGAGGTTTAATTTCTGTCTTCCCAGCCCCCAGAACAAACTGTAATCTATAGCATTTCGGTTAGCACCAATCTTCTGGCTGAGGAGGATTGTATCTGTGTTAGTAGACTCTATCCACAATGAGGAAACCATTAAGAACTGAACAGCTAACACTGGTACTTCTGCGTCTGTACTCAACAAGCTCCTCTCAATCTTCCAGTTATCTGGGGTGGGGGGGGTATTTTCTGGAAGATGGCAATTTGCCCTTCATGTGAGAGGCATTGCTAGTGACTGAAGTACATGATTTCTGCGATGTTCTTTTCAAGAGCATGAGAGTCAGTTGTCTTGGTTTAAATCAAATCTTAATGTTCTGTTGCATAAGTCTTCATAGCTTTTTCTGTTGTGTGCTGTTATTCAGTATTTAATTGTCCATTTAGTATTTTGGAGTATGTTCAAATTTAGGTAATTTTGAACTTTGGTATTTATTTTTCTGCTCATCAGTCCCTTTCTTCATTTCCAAAACTTGTTAAAGAAGGGTGGGCAATCCTTAACTACTGTCTCATCAGTGCTGCTGCTCTCAAGTCATATGTAGGTGTCATATAAACTGCATCCCTCCTATACACACACACACGCAGCTATGAAGGTACAAAGTTACATTTAGTTATCACGATGACAATGAGCAATCCCTTGTATATATTCTGAGTAGCAGTTAGGACAAAGCTGGGTGGACTACAAAACAGGTGTCCAAATACTGTAGAAAACCTCGCTCGAAGGAACTGCTGGAGGTTCATCCTTCACCTTCAGGGGAATATGAATAACTCCAGATGCTAGAATCTAAAAACTGATTTGGACCCACATGTCTATGGAACTGACAATACTGATAAAGAGAAATAGGGCAGGTTCTCATGGCAAAGCAGTTGCCAAAATTCCTGATCTTTAGTATGATTTAAACATGTACATCTTCACCCTTAAAATGACAAAATGCATCACATTTATCAAGGAGTGTATTTTCCTTGCTGTGTTTACTTGATAACTTTTGTACAGGGCATCCAAACAGGTTTTACTTAAATAGTTAACTAGTTTAGTAAGGCATAAAATAAAATCTTAGCATAAAACTCAAACTCTGCATCAGTAACAATGTGTTTCAGATTGTATATGGGGAGGCCCTAGAGCTGATTTGTTTTGGTTTTTGAAGTGATGGAACATATTGATTTATTGTTCTCTCAGTTGTTTTTTTATAATTAAAAGTTTCAAGTTTTTAGACATTCAAGTGTACAGATGTTTATGTTAGTTCAAAACTAAAAAATGCTATTTCTGTTTAGAGGATAATTGACGCCCTAGAAGAAGAAAAGCAGTTCCTGACCATGTCAATCACAGACTACCTGAAGGACTATCAAGAACTACTACAGGTGAAAGCAGGCCTCATCCTTGAAATTGAAACCTACAGGTAAGAGTTGCAGTCACATTAAACTGTTGCTCTAATGTTGGTCTAACGGGAGGATAATTTAAATACCTCTTCATAAATACGGGAGCCCTGTTCGTCCTCTTTCCAGCATTTAAAATACAGACAGCTACTTTTAGAGTCTCGGATCAAGACTCACTTGTATGTATTGCGGTTTGTCAAATAGAGTGAATGGATCCCTGATACCAGTTTCTAGCTCACTGTTCCTTTTTGTATTCCTTATATTCGTTTTAAGGAGTATGCCTCAGTCATTATCTTGTCTATATTGTGTGCATTGTTCATAGTCTACCTGTGTAAACAAACAGCGGTATTACCAATTATATATGATATATGCTTCTGTGTCCTAAAGTGTTAACACTGTGTCCTAAGCCTGTAACGTTGCTATGAACCAGTAAGCATCTAAGTCTGGATAAAGATGGCACCAGCTGAATTATGGGTGAAAAGTGTAGATTAAAGCAATCCACTGATAAACATGAAATTCAATTGTAGTTGCATAACTAAAAATGAGAAGCTTGAAAGAGTAACTTCTGAGTAGCTTGATAACAGGCTAGTGAGCAAAGGATGTCTGTAATCCATCAAATAGCAAACCCAGTCTGTTCAAGATGCCTCGAGTATTGTGTGCTATGAGGTACAGACCATGGCTGGCTTCTGGATGAGATGAACTCACAAGCAGTCAGTTGGTGAGCAACAGTACCTGGATGTTTGTTGGTGGAGTGGGATCCCTGTGATCCTTGGAAAGCCAGTAGTGTCAGGAGCATTAACTAGTAGAAGAGAAACTGTGGAAATGGTGGCCAGTTGTGATCCTTTTCTGTGTGTTAATTCTGTTAACTTTGCTAAAACATATGATTCTTCTAAATTTAATCCTAGCTCTGATGTTGACTTTTAGTGTTGTCACTTACACTTTTTCCCTCGGGTTTATTCATCTGCAAAATGGGATTAGCACTTTCACAATAACAGAATTATCAGAATTGTTTCGATGATTAGTATTCATCCAGAAGTAGGAATGCTAATGCTCAGATATTTAGTTGTTTGGACACAGTTTTAGTGAATAAATGAACCGTCAGTTCTTCTGCTCTGTAAAACCTTATAAGCCCATTAAATTTTGGAACTTCTCCAGGGGTCATATCAGTGATTATATCACCATTATTGGTTTGTCTAAGGATTCCCTGCCCTCATTAATGAAAGGAGAACAATTCAGCATCACCTGCAGCATATGTGTGTTGTCCAGTTAAGAAGCCTCCTAACCCTGTTGGGTTTCTTCATCTGATAGTAGTGAATGCAACTTGTATCACCGATTGCCTTGGCAAGGCAGACTTCAGTGGACAAATGACCTACAAAAAGATCTACAGATGAAAACAGACAAATGGGCCTTGCTTGGGATCAGAAAACAGGCCATCTAATGCTGCTGAAAAGTGCTTGTTTTGATTTATGTTTTTACACTTATGTGGTTTTACCTATTCCTCTTTTCTTCTTGTTTGCCCTTCACTTAAGAAAATAGTGCTTTCCCTACTGTGTGCCTTTATTGACACTGCTTGGGAAGGAATCAGTATGGATCCAGTCAGTAAGCTGTTTAGTAAGAGAATTCTGGACATCTCATCTATGTACTTCAAATCCTGTTCCTCTCCCAGGTCTTTTTATCTATGATAATCAGAGCACGTGAAGCCACCTACTCTCCCCCTGGCATTGTAGGTTAAGGGTGTGGTATCTGGTCTACTTCTTGGAGCTTTCTTTGGACCTCCCACCCTGTATTTTCTCTTTGTTTTTCAACTCATACAGGTCCTTTTTTAAAGCCAGTTCTTTCCGTTAGTCAACATTGCTCCTAGACTGGCAAGAAGGATGACTGTTGCAAGGAACGCCCTTCCCCAAGGACCGAGTGTACTTCCTTTCTGATTCTGCTCACCTTTCCCGCTCTGGAAGCGGAGGCTCACTCAGGAAGTGAAATATATATCTTATGTGGCTTTACGAAGTGATACCTCACGAGAATTTTCATTCCCAATCCTTTTTCACCAGTGTTGAAGTAAATATTTATCAGTGTCTTGCAGTTTTGTTCTGTGTTCTTGGAACCCTGCAAAACCACAACTACTTGGACTATGCTTAAGTTTTATTTCCAGAAAGAAGTGGTGAACTATTCACTGTGTAAGACTCTTAATTTTAAAAGGAGATAGAAAATCTGCCTAGGATCAGAATTACTATCAAGCCTTTCTCCTCAGCTATCAGAAGCTTCTTTTCTTCAAATAGCAGAGGCTGCCCAGAGCCTGTGCCATAAGTTGTTTTTCTGTCCTCTCTAAAATATGTTTGTTGTTGAAGGGTAAAATATTTTACTTTGAAATCCTAGTGTCATGCAAATGTTCTGTTCTAGGTTACCACCCTGCTTTCTGAAGCAGCAGAAGCTACAACGCATTTCTTACTTTGTTTTTTCTTTTTCTTTTTGTTTCTTTTTTCTCTTTTTGTCATGCTCATTGTTATAATATCTCAATACGCTTGTCAGGCATACTTTCCAATCCTCCTTTGGTTGCTTTCCTCCATCAGTGCTTCTTCTGACCCTTTCCATGCCTTCCTCAAGAAATCATCACCAGCATTAAGGTTACTCATCACAGCTTTCTCAGTTTCATTATTTCCTGTTTATAACTTGTACCATCCGATGTATCCTATTTCTGTATTTGTTTTATTTTGAGAAAATGCTGAGTTTTCTACACCCAGGGAATTTAACATGCAGTCAGTTTCCTGCTGTTCTTCACACAGTCCTTGTCCTCCCATCCTGTGATGGAAAAAAGATGTGGAGTGGCCTTTAGCCCTAAAAATGCTTCCTCCATTCCACTTCCTGGAGAGGTTTTTTTATAACTCTTCCCAAATACCCAGATAGAGAGGAGGATTTTTTTATGGCCTGCTGGCTAACAGCCCCTGTCTGAGATTTTGGGTTTCTGTAGTTGAAAAAAAGTTATTGCTGTTGTGAACGACGATGATAACATTTGCACGGCATCCTTTTATTTTTGTTAAACTGGTTGGGGTGGGGAGAGAGAACTTATCTCATCCACCTGCTTTCATGGACTAGTTATTTCTGTTGTCATCCAGCACACTGTGGGGCTCCAGGCTGGCTAGCATGTCACTGCTAACTTTAGATAAATGACACTAATAATGAGATGAGTTAAAGGTGCAGTTGGAGTATTTTCTGGCAACACTTAAACGAAGTATTAGCACATCGTGGGTATATGTCAATTGGGATCTGATTTCCGGGAAGTAGCTGGCATGGTTAATTTTTTAAAGAGTGCTGCTTGGAGGAATGTTTTTTTTGTTATTACTGTGAATGCTTAAGAGTTCATATAGTTGAGATTAACGCCCTATTCTTCAGGCAGTTTGCATTAGGTTTAAAAGCAGTCCTCGCCACGAAGAGCTTATGGTTGAAATGGTTAGTATTCAGGAAGGATACAAAGCAACAGAGAAGCAAAATGAAATGCATAAACTGAAGGTATAGGCAAGCTGAGGAATATAACCCGAGTTTGCTGGCGTCCAGTCCAGTGCTCAGTGCATTACACTACACTACAGTTTCTCATGCTAGTTTATTAAGCCAAAGTCAGTTTTAACATTTTCTTGTTCACCTGATAAGCTTGAGGAAATACGTATTATGAACTGTGTACAGTAAAACACTGACTCACTGTCCAATTTTATAGAGGTTTCATGAAGCATTGCCTTTCATTTTCCAATACAATGTATTTTCAGTAGTAATATTTCAGATCCAGCTTTTCTGTGTGCTGTTGCCCTTTGCCATATACAGTTACCTCTTGGAACTTATTTTTAGTGACTTCATAGGTTGCTGCAGCAACTGGGCAACTGTTGTTTTAACAGCAGCCAGAAATCCTTAGTCAAACTACCCACATTCCTAGTTTCCTTCGTCATGGTTAACACTTTCATTGCCAGCTCCTTGATATGTTTCTGCAACATCAGCAACATCACCACCAGCTTCTCTAGTGCGTGTCTATCAGAACAATTTGTTTGGCACTCACTAGCTTCATCAGATCAGATGTTTGGTCTTGGGAACATTCTCTATGTGTTGAAGTGATCTAACTCCTATAAATTCCTAATTCCTCTTAACATAGAGGAAGATAAATTGCTTTTACTTTGGTTTTACCTAATAAAGGTTATCCTAGGATTGACTTTCACTAACGAAAGAGAAATAAAGGTGTCCATCTAAGCCTGTTTTAAGGGGGAAAGTGACCTGTAAATATGTTAGGTAATTCTAATCTGTCTTTTCTTCTGAATTTAGGCAAATCCATGTTTGCAAAGAAAACCTTACTAATAATATTTTGCTGGTGTAGCATTGTTCTCCTGAATCTAGAGGCAGTTAGAAACCAAAAGAAGCATAAAATGTCCAAAGTGATCAGTCAGGTGAATTGGGAAATCTATAGATGACACTTAAAATGCCTGCTCTTTTAATTTTGACAGAAATGCCCAGAAAATATGTGTATACCACAATCCTAAATTGCTTTCAACTACCCCCTATGGAGTCAGAAGCCTTGGCTATCATAATCCTCCAGCCCTACTCTTGACAACTTTCATGTTGCAACTTTATGTTATCAGCCCAAAACATCTGGCCTTTCCAAAACCGGAAATGATGAAACAGTTATCTCACTAGAAGTGAATATAAAAACACTGAACTTACTGTACTGATTATAGCATTCAGTTGCATACAGAAAGAACCTGCCACAGAATTTCTAGGCNGCTTTGTTTTCTCCTAACTCTAAGTTCACCATTTTGGAAAAAATTTGCTAGCTTGTATGATTCCATAGTGGAAATCAGTGGATTTTGTCCATGTCACAAAGCAGTTTATTGATTTATGTGGAAGATTTGATCTAAAACTGTATTGTCTGCTGCTGTCACCTACTGTAAGATTATTGCATTGTTCTCAAGAACTGGACTCTGCAAATTAAGAGTCTGGAAGATGCTAAGGATTTCCCAGTAATAAAAATATGGAGTGTGAAAAACACTCAGGATCTGACCCAACTGCAGGATAACTGTTTCCATTTCTAAGACTTATAAATGTTAAGTATTGTGAT
>VYZM01010301.1:3944-14716 GCA_013398915.1 Dromas ardeola
ATTCCAATTACAAGTTTTCATATAAAAATGGTAGATCTACAGAAACAGCCTCTTGAAGTGACATCTCACACTGACTGGACACTCTGCAACTACTATACAGTTAGGTACATGGTCAGCAGACCATCCATTAGGGGACTCACAAAGGTGACCGATGACCCTTCAAATCTTAGTACCCTTTTTAAAAAACAAAAGGAAAAATATCACGTGTGTGTGTGTGGGTAGGGGAGGAGGAAGCCTGGCACAGCCCCTCTAATTAAACATAATAATATTCAAAGTAAAGATTATCCCTCTTTCTTTGACAATATAAAATAGTGTCACAGAAATTATACCTTTGTTAAAAAGATCTCTCTAACATTAATCAAGTCACTTCCGCAGAGAGATGAAACTACAAGCTCTAACATGCTAACATTCAGCAATGTGTTACTAATAGCATCATTAACGCATACCATATATAGCTGCACGGAGTGTCTTATACTGAGTTAGTGCCAAGTCCCAGTTTGTCAAGTTGGGACACAGGAATGGCAAAATAATTTCATTCACTCCACCAGCTAATTAAGATGGAGCTTAAAGCATGGAAGCTGAGAACCTTAACAGGTCTGCTGTGCCATTCCTCCAGGGTGACTTTGTAGGGAATAGTAAAACTACTTAATATAGTCACTGTTGCATGTAAAATGATTGTCAAGGAAGTGCAAGTGGTACAGGTTGAATCAGCAAAGGGTGAACACTGCCATCATTGTGCAGTATTCACTCCTCCCTCTCCACTCATCTCTGGTCTCGTGTTTGCTCATATTGCTATAAAAGAATAGATTTTTTTTTAACACAGGGGCTCCTGACTTTGCTTTAAAACCAAACTATCGCCCTACAATATGCTGTTACCTGATGCATTACACAACTTTTCCCTGAGAATGTGATGGTGGAATTAGGACCCTTTCATCTATTTAGATTTCCTATCAGTTTCCATTATGAATGGATCTTGTGGTCTTCTCATTTGAGGAACTCTCTCATCACCCATCTTTACAGCAGTTCTTAGCAAGCGAATGAATGCAGTCTCCAGCTTCTAGTGCACTTGGCTCACTGGGTTATTTTTTAACCTTACCCTGGTATAATTCTTCTATCCCTAAATCTGCCCTGTAGAATCAAATTACAGTACACTTTAGCCAACTGCACGTATCTCTAATACCTGCAGCAAGTTTTTCATAACAGCAGCACTATCTAACTAGGTCCCAGCTCTGTGTGCCAGACCTTAGTGTGCTGATGTGAGGGAGCATCTGCAAAATATCATGCATTCAACCATGAAGAGAGAGAAGCAGGTCTGCACAGTGATACTGCAGTTCCCCCTGTACCAAACACGCCTTAATCAATCCCCTTGGTAAGCCCATACCTGGTTGTTGTTCAGCACTCCGCCTCTCAGTTAAGAAACTAGTTGAGGTATGCTGTTTTCTGATATTTCCCTTTAACGGTTTACTTGAGATGCTAAATTAATTTGGTTTTACAAACCTGAGGTATATATGCTAAGTTAATCACAAAAAAAAAAAATTAAACTCAATTATTTCACAGTAATGCTCTTATTTTCATTTCTACTTTATTCTGGATGTTTTCTTTTGTTCTATTCTAATTTTTTTCTCTGTTTTCTCGGTGTAAAATTTTAGAGACTGCAAGTACACCTTCATATGGCTGCCTGGCTTTTGTTCAGGCATTTTTTTTTCTTTCTTTTCTTCAGGTAAAGGCTGATTAATAATGACAATAACGAACGTTTTTAAGGGTACCTCATTCTGTTGATATGGTTCTTTTAAGACCACTCCTGCCATACCACACACCAGGAAGGGGATCTGGCCCTTTACCTTTGGTGTTGTTTTTCTCATGTTGTCATTTGATCAATTTTGTTGCTCTCCGACATCCTTATTCTGGTTTGAATCCAACAAAATCAGAACCAGAACCCCGCCTGGACGCGTTCCTGTGCAACCTGCTCTGGGTGACCCTGCTCTGGCAGGGGGGTTGGACTAGCTGATCTCCAGAGGTCCCTTCCAACCCTATGATTCTATGATTCTATGAAAAAACCCCTAATGTATAATATTTTATAGGCTAAACTTCAGAAGACAGGATACATACTAAGTACCTATTTTGATACTCTAGCTCCCACAACATTTTCTGGTTAGTTTCGATTTTATAATTTCTCAAGGCAATAGCTGATTAAGAGTCACTTGCAGTATAATTTCTTGTAGTCAGGATACTGGAAAGTTTACAAGAGACCTTTGTAGTTTGAAATACCAGCCATTAATGCCTAAGTCAGAGCTGCTAACGTTTGTAAGCTTTTGCTCACCTATCCATCCTTGGGGACACAAAAGAGAAAAAGATTTTACAAAAATCCAGTCCTAATTTGTGATGCTTATCATCAAAAAGCATATGGCCAGATCAGAAGGACAGACCATAAGCTGGTGCAAATTGGCCAAGCAACACCATCAGCAGGGATACTGGATTTATAAGAGCTGAGTATTCAGCCTATTTGTAGATCAGTATAAGAGTTATCTGGCTGAGGGTATGGAAGTTATAGTCCCAAGTAATAGTCTTTCACAAAGTCATCACGCATTTTTCAGGACCTGAAAATTCACAAATTTGTTAGTAATTTTGGACCAGTTCCTGCTTCAGCTCAGATTCCATATTACCCATTATATATATTATAAAAATGAAATGCACTTCATCTCAGTCTGTGCACTCAATAAAATAAATCTAAAAGCCAGAACTTTCTTAGAGTCAAAGAGAGTTGTTATGCTATAAAGCAGTAATCTGTCTCTCAGTTTTTTGGATTTAAGTAGAATAAAAGGAAGATACATTTGAAAATGGGATGGACAATGTTAAGTATATATTGTTGAGAACAATCTGGTAATGAGAAAGGAGTGAATAGCCTGACCCATCAGCTTCCCTTCTCTCTCCAGCTGTTACAATTCTCCAAGTGCTGAGAGCACATGATTTAGTAGCTTCAGAGACGAAAGTGATTGCTTTGTTTTTGGCACATCTGTAATGCAGCAAACAAAACATATATATTTGTATGTATGAGATTTACATTAGAGACAGACAAAAGCAACTAGAGGGTGGATTCTCACTATCAATTAGAGGTACTATTTGCACAGGAGGAGGTAACCTGTTGGATGTGCATTGATGTGAAATAAAAAGATTGCGTGAAGAAAATGTAGATGATATTATTGCGGTTTAACAGAAAGAAAGAAAAGACTCAAACAGAATGAAATGATAGGAATGGAGTACAGAGGTGCTTTTCGTACTGCGGAGGATGGGCAAGTGTTTAGATTAAAAAAGTGTCATTACCATGACATTGTAAAAGCTGAATAGGAAAAGTGACTCATGCTACCAACTTCTGAATCTCTTGATCAAGTAGGAGCCATAATTATTAGTGGAAAAGTACTGATTAAAAAAAAAAAAGTACTTGAAAATAACAATTTTCTGTAAGATGGAGAAAGGAAACAAAGTATAACAGTGTCACAAATTAGACCGTCTTCAGCAGAGATTGAAGCAGCAAGAAATAAAAAGGTCAGACATTGAAAGACATCATGGACTGGATCCAATCTAACACTTAAATGCCTTAAAGCTTCAGTACTGCAGCACCCAGTGTTAATGACATGGCTCTGTGACATCCAGCACTTCACATGGGCATGCAGGTACCCACTGCAGTGAATAGGGCCATTCAACAGCCTCAAAATAATGTCCAGTACACTCTGTACAGAGGCAACACAAAGATACTCATCACTAGTCAATTGGAAAATACCAGTTTCTGCTTCCAGGGCCATTTCTGTGGTGAAAATTAAGTAACGATTGGACATGAAAAAAATTCCCCGTAGTCAGTCCCCTTTCTCTGAGGCAACAGTACCCAGCACCGAGGTGCCGAGTTACACCACTGTGCTCTTTCTCTTTTCAGGCCAGGGAAACTTGAAATTTTTTATACACACTGACACAGCTTCAAAATGGAAAATAGAGCTAGAGCTCCTTCAAATTTTTTTGAATGTAACACATTCCAGTGGGACACAGGTAATACCCTTCTTCAGGCAGAAAAAGGAATTGAACATGGGTCACCTACTTAATGACTGAATGCTTTAAAAAATACTGGGCTACTACATAGCAGCAGATGGAGCACTGATCTGATTACAGGGTCTGCCCAGCAGTGGGGACACTTCTATTGCTTAAACAGAAACATGCAGACCTGGATGAACATCTGGAAATGCTGAGAAAATGTACCAAATAATTTAATTCAAAGGGGCCTTGTTGAAGGAAAGCCAGATCTCTGAGAGCATACATCAACACTTTCTGTACTGTTTTGAAAAAAAGGTTAACGCTTGCAATTCAATTTTGTGCGGACCCCAATCCTTTCAGAGGATGTCTAGAGGTGCTCTGCAAATGGCTGATGAATAGACACGTTCGGAAAAGATAGACAGAGGAAAATTCAGTTTCTGGTATACACTAAGTCGCTTAGATGCACCTAACTGGAAGTGCTTCTGCAGATTTGCAGATCTCAAACATGATAGGCATATGAAGGACACAAACTGAACTGTCTGGGGTTTAGGAGCCTATACAGAGAGGCAGCAGCCAGGAGTGAGGAGCATGGGCGTTCAGTAGCCTCTCTTCTGCTGCCCCATTTGGCACACCGCTGTGCCTCTCTTCTCATTGGTGAGAAGATAAAAAACAAGGAGAGAGCTTTAGTGAGGCCCGTCTCTTCTTCTTCCAGTCTTCCTTTTCTCATCTTCCTGTTGCAGCAACAGACAGGCTTCAGTGTTGAAGGAGATACAGAAAGTTGCTCAGGCTGCGTTTGTTGCTCAATTTGTCATGCCCTGGGGAATAGCATGGAAAAAAACAGGACAGATGGAAGGATCCTTGAGGCTGGAGCTCATCTGGAGGTGGTCTGTTTGACTGAACACACTGACCTGCAGGCTAAAACCTATAGCACAGCTCCCACTCTTACCAGAGAGTTGCCTGAAGGAATAAAGATAGTGTGTAAATACAATTTAGTTTCGATTTAGAAATGGAAGAAGGAAAAAAAATATAATTCTGTGCTTAACTGAATCAATATAGAGACTCAGGATCTGATTTCACAGCAAAGTAGCTTCATCAGCTACTTGTGCTAAAGGTTAATTAAGATTATATTTGTCAATATACAAATATGGGTATGTACATTTCTGGGAATTTTCACAAACTGCAAGATTACATATGCCATTAACTATTCCCAAAATAATGTTTTGGTACGTTTGGGTACACATTTCTTAGTTCTTATAAGTCCGTGATTCTTATTACCACATTATATTAGACAATGTGATCCTAACTATGAATCAAAATGGTCTCATATGTAATCAGAAAATATGCCAAAAGAATCTCAGTCCAGCATTCATGAAGATAAATGCAGTTGTCTCTAATTAATTCTATGAAACAGGTTTAGCACGATTCCAGATCTTCCAGAATGTATAGCTTGATATAAAAATAGGAATCTCTTGATGAATTTGTACGTATGGCAGGATAAACAGAATGTTCCCTTCTGCCTCTGAAAATGCAATATTTCCTATTCTTATTTCCATGTGGGACTCTGGAGCACAACTTAAACTTGAGGATGGTCAGTGTCAATTAAAAATTAATTGATAGGTGGGGATTATTTTCCATGTCAACATTAACTGTTATGGAAATTTCTTCATGAATCAATTAACCTATTGATAATAAAAGTGTACACAGGAAAACAGTATATGCAGAATATACCACATAAACCCAGAACGCACCTAGAGGAAACACAAAATTATTTTCTCTTTTATCGTGGAACATTTTGCCATCATTACCTTTTCTGTTTTCAGGTACAGAAAAATAGAGACACTGAACTCTTCACTATATACACAAAAAGAAAACACCTTGAATTTTATTTCAAGTAGGAAAATGGAATGGTCTGTTCTTTCTATTTATTTTTATGAAGTGCAGAATGATAAGACCCTACTTTTAACCCTATGCCATAATGAATCAATAAAGGATGTGCAATGAAATAAATGGAAGGCAAAGTACAGCAAAAACTGTGAAAGTGAATATTTTTCACAGCATGCTGTCATCCCTTAGAATTAACTCCAGCAGGAGATTATTAAGTCAAATATCGTTGAAAGATTTTTAAAGGGCTGAATAATTTTATGAGTAATAACAACAATATGAATGTTAAAGTAATCTATTACTATGCTTCAGAGGGTAAATTGATAGCTGCAGGGGTCAAGAAGATATCCCCTTCTCTACCTTCCTTTCCACACAACTGGCTAAGTGCATTAAGGGCTTTTCTTCAACTTCCCCTCAAGCATCAGACATCGGTCACTTCTGAAGGCAGCAAAAATGCAAGACTCAACAAATGAGAAGGAACATAGGATTTGTCTGATCCAGTATGACAAATCCTATGCTCCCTCTCATCATCATTATCATCATCTGAATGTATTTTACCTCCGGCATAAAAGGAGATTGCTTTTCTCTGTTCACCACCCCTGTGGGCTCAGCATAGGTACTTGGAAGTTTGCTGTTCTAAGTCATTTAGCATTTTAGTTCTTACTTCTCATCAACACTTCCTTCTGGAACTCTAGCTCTTCTTTTATTCACTTAGTAGATTTTGTGAACTTTCCAAGCTCAGGCTCTGAAGAAAGCTAAAAAGGGGGGAAAAAAACCAACACCACAAACCAAACATGAAAAAACTTTGATGAATTTTCTGCTCTTGTCACCATCGATTTGCCCCAAAAGGAGCATGACAATCTCTGTGACACTATTCTCTGCTTTTGAGATCTTCTTAGTGACCAGCGGGAATATCAGGTGGGGAGACACAGGAAAAAACCTTTATCTAGTCTAAATTTCTGCTGGTTGCACTGGCCTCAACAGTTGTCTCATGATGCATTTTTCAGATATTTTAAAAATCTTTCAGACCTCTTTGCCAAATGTTTCATCTGTTAAAATTCTATGAATACTTTAAAGGGAGTTAAGAAAGAATTTAGGTTCTTCAGTTAGCAAATCATCTCTCAACTAGTTTTGAAGAAGAATCTGATATAACTTCTATCTTTGGGGATTGCCAACAACGTAGTCATTGTGGCTTTTATGGTGCCATATTATCGATTCTGAGAGTTTTGTGACCTACTACATCTGATGGACATGGTAAAAAGTAATGATTCAAAACACAAGAGCAAAATAATGGCCAGGGATTTATTATTGTTGTTGCTATTATTAATTGGAAAATTCACAACAAAACAATGCAGTAACGTGTACAAAACCCATGGAAAATGACAGCATTACAAAATTCTAAGCTAATGGCTCCTCCTTTTGCAAAATTTATTCTCAAAAAGTTGGTGAAAAATTGCAGATTCTAAATTCATGCCTAAACCTTGCATTTGAGCCTGTCTGTGGATGACATTAGCAGTTTTTCAATATAACCATCAGGCCATATATAAACAGCTGAAAGATGTATTTCAAATAAAGAATAGATATTTAAGGCAAGATTCGCATCTCTGAATTACGCATCAGAATTCTTGAAAATTGAATGCTTGGCCCCAGCCGGAGCTCCTGGTTAGTTATCTAGGCTCCCTGTAAACTAATGGGGAATTTAATGTTTCTGAAGAGACCCAAACAGAAATCACATATAGATAACCATGCATCTGACCTCTAATTCCCTATGGGGGAGGGCTAACTGAAGACTGCATCTTTAATGTTCATATTTTCCAAAAAATACATAGCTAGGGGTCTCAACTTCTTAAAAAGGGAAGGGAGTGGTAAAGACACCAACTTTCATATAACCATTTATTAGCTATATAATGGCTAATATGCATACAATGCAAGAGCCAATGTTTGTCAAGGAGGGAGTAGACTTGGGTTCCAGTCCTTGCTCTCAGAAAAATTTAGTATTCTCTGAGCAGAAACTACATGTGACTTCCCCAACCAAGTGCTCTAATATCACTATTCTATGGTTAATTCATCATCCTCAGAAGATGGAAATGGAAATCAGATCTCCAACCTGTAAGGAAAGTGCTCTGAACAAAAAACTGTTTTGACAATGCGGATGATATATGTATTTTAAATCATTTCGTGCCAAACTTGAAACTGCCTGGTGATTTTTAGATGCCTTTTGGAGCGAAGTCTTTCTTGGTTATTGTTTTTGGACTTGTCTTTCTTAAGTAGTACTTTCAGCTTTGCCTCAAATAAGACTTCAAGGCTGGACTCTGAGTCTTGTACTAATGAGCCAAGTGGCACTTACAATCACACTAAGTTAGAAAAAAGATTATTTTCCACATATCAGATTTTGCTCTATTTGACAACCTGAAATGCCTTCAGTGCATATATTCAGTAGCCTTAAGCTTTGTATCTCACAAAACAGAATATTTACAACAAAGCAATAAATGATTCAGAAAAGTATAAAACACCTTCAAGAGATTCATACTCAAACTGATTTTTAAAAAAGTTAATTTTGTTTCTATACCTATGTAATAGCTATTTGAGCCAGAGGACAAACATTTTTGGTTTAGTGTATCGAGCTAAGTATTTCTGATAAGGTAATAAAATAGCTTTGTTTTAGTGATCTAAAGGGGAATAATAAACAGATCAAGGTCTAATAAGTTATTGAGAAAAGGAATATCAGCAGTAGGGATGCAAGTTGGAGTCCACACAGCATATTTAAGTTTTGTATCCTTCTGCTGCTGTGGATTTCAGTTGTGGTTCCCATATCAGTATGGAGTTAGAGTAGGACATTGAGGATAATTGAGACCTAGAAATAAGGGAAATAACTCCAACAGTTTGTATTTATTGAAAGTAAACAAATTTTCATTCATCAAAGTGCTGATTTCTTTTTTTTTTTTCCACAATTGCAGCATCTTTTAAATTGTCAAATAAATTACTTTCAATTAAAAAGGATGAACACAAAGTCACAGCTCAATCTGTCAGGCGAAATCTCACTTAGCACCTATAATTCTTTCTGCATCTTCTGGATTCAAAGATCCAGGTCACCAAGAGATATCCACTGCCTTCTACAAGCTTTGAATAAATTTAGTCATGAGGTAAGGTTGCTGCTTAGTGACCCATGCTGACTTCGCCTTTCTTCTCAAGCGCAAAATATTCTTTGTTTTCAGAAACTTACCTGCTCTATGCAAAAACAACATGGGTAACTCTATACCTAGAATAACACTGAAATCCTCTTTTCACTTTTTCTCTAGAAGTCCTGGAAGTTTTGTTCCCCCTGTACACCACCATTCAATACAACTGACTTGTGGAAAACTAAAGCCACAGACCTGTTTCTAACAATAAACTCGACATTTGGACAAAATGAACAAGTTGTAGACAATCATGAAAAGAAAACAGAGTTTTGCTATTTGATGTGTAAAGACTGTTAACAATGAAAATATGTAAAAAAGCTCTAATTATGTTATAACGCTCATCAATGAGAGCAATGAAATATTCCAGTGTCTGTTAAGTTGCTGTCGCTTTGTGAATAAACTTTTTAGGCTTTCAACAATGGGCATTATTTCTTCTTTTACTTCACTTTGCATCACTGAATGGTCTCAAAACTTTAGCTGTAGCCATTACACATTCCACCTCATTACAGCATATGAAAACCTCTCTAAATTATCCCTGAATGCTGCTGTCTTACTACTACACCAAACTGACCCAGAAACCCTGATTCCCTATCTTTGTTACCTTTAAACTTCTCATCTCTCTTCAGATGCAAGTTCAACTGGTAAAAAGCCTTTTAGAGTTTAGTCCACTTAGCTGCTATACTTTTTTTCTTTAAAAGCTACCTGTTTTCAAATATTTCAGTTAAATGTTTTTGTAGATATGAAATAAGTCATTATGTACAGCATAGAAAATAATAATAATAAAAAAAAAGATGCTTAGTCCTTTAAAAAAATGTTCCTCAGTCTCCTTTGATGGAGAAAATTAACCAAGGTTTGTATTCTATCCATGTAGATTGCACTTAGTAAAAGCTTGTGTAAAACTCTTCTGACAAAGGGGACTACCCAGCTTGACTGCTCTAGGAACTAGAACAGACCTAGCAAGACACAGAAGAATGAACTATCAGAACAATTAGGAAATAAAATCAGTCATGACATAAGCTACTGACAAGCGTTGAATCCTTCCAAGCATATTCAGCTTGGAAGAAATAGGCATTGAAAATACTAATTTACTTTATGCACATCCCTGTCACTTTGTCATTCTCATCTCCAACATTATTGTCCCTTTCAGAGTGACTTTGATGTAAACATGAGGCTGTGTTAAGTATCATTTACAAAGTGCCGGAGGTGACTGTGCTCTGACCAGGAATACCTCTGCTGGAGCAGTTGTCAAGAGGATCAATATTTTTGTGGTGGCCCTGAGAGAACCCCAGTTTATTCATCTGCAGCTCTTTCTAGATCAGTAAAGTCTATTCATCAAAAGCTGCATCTATATTGGCTTTTGGGATGGAGCAATAACGTAGTTTTGAAACAAATCTCCCGTGACCACATTTATTGCATATTGTTTCCATTTCAGAGAGGACTTGGTGTACGTGAACAAACATCCTTTCTAAGGAAACAGGAATGGAAGATCTGTTTGAGGTGCATTACAAATGTATTTCAACCTCTAATGGGGACATAAAAGCCCAAACCAAACATTGGTCCTTCAGACAGAATTGAAGAAAAGCTTGTGGACGTTTTGCCCAAGGGCTTCTAGTGCAACGTTTATATGTGCTGGAACCACGTGTGATGCATGTGTAAGGTCTTTAGCCTTAGTTATTTTGATCTAGAGACCTT
>VYZM01010301.1:18348-76786 GCA_013398915.1 Dromas ardeola
TTAAAATTTAGAACAGAAATGTACTTCATTAAATGGGCTGGCCTGTTGAGTAGAGTGTCTCAGGATGTTGTGTATGAAGATGTACTCCATCTGCTTTCAGATTAGCACTTGCACTGAGCAAGATGCCTGACCTCACCTTTCTTTGTTTCCTTTCATTTTTTCCCTGAGTTTTGCTGGCTCCCCATTATGAATTCATCGTCTAGAAAAAGTGAACTCAGCTCAAGATAAAAGGATTTCCTGCTCATTATTTACATGCTATGAACTAGACAACTTTAGTTGTGACTTAGGAGGCAAATATCTGTCCAGATTGCAACACTTAAGTTCACAGCATGCCACAGCTCTCATAAAGGTGATTCAGGGTAGTTTATAGAAAGCAGGACATCAGATGGTAAAGTTAATCTCCAAAACAGCTCCGGTAGTGCTAATGTGGGAAATGCAAGTGAATGTAAGAGTCCAGATACTGTAGAAGTCAGAAACTCTAAAGGAAACTTCATTCTGGTTCACACAGCTCCATATCCAGGTGTTGAGTATTTCTAAGTTTCTTAGGGAGAGGAAAAAGAAAAGAGAGTGAGAATGTAAAAAGAGAAAAGTAGGGTTAGGTATTTAAAAGATAATACTAATGATGAAATGTTCATCTGAAATGTTTTAAACAGAGACAGAAACTTTTTAAAAACTAAAAAACAATAGCTCCACATACAGAGAAAAATCATAAATTTTTATTTCCTATGGAGTTGTCTCCGGTGTTATCTAGGAAGATACGACTTCCACATAAAATTTATCTGATGGTTGAAGTTTTCGTAATGCGGTTCTTCCATGTGTATTCCCTGCTGTTTAATAAGGGCTGAGGTCATACTGCAGACAGCTGTAGGTTCTCTCTCAAGTACTTAGCTGTCTGTTTGCACAATATGTCTAGGAACAGAGTATCTTTGAAATGACTGTGTCTATGTCAAAGTGCGTTGAACTTCGTGGACAGGTTAAAAAATTATGAACAAGCAAAGGGAAGGGATAGATAGACATACAATATGATCACTTAAATTTTATTTCTCTAAGAAATCTCACTGGGAAAAAAGAAAACAAAACAAAGCAAACAGAAAATGAGTAGCTTGCTGGAGACATCTGAGAAACAGCAAGAACATTTCCAAACAAAAGTATATCACAGGATTAACACGTTGAGGTTAATTTTAAGCAAATCGCATAAATTCAAGCTCATTTGTTTTCATAACAGAAAGCACCAGGCTGTTACATTAACATACCACATTTGATGACTTCATAGCACAGATGTCTGGACTGCAGCTTGGGAACACCTACTATCACTGAGAGTTCGGTTTGGAGGGATGAGGCAATAAGTTTTCCTGGGTTGATAGAACTCTATTCTAAAGTCTGTTTTCTGACACTCTTTCAGATACTTCACTGTTCATCTGTCTATCCTGGTGACTCTGGTGTGAGTGAGAAGTTGTAGCGAGAGGGATCTATTCATAACTTGACCTGGTATATGGCAACTTTCCTAGTAAACCACTGGTGTTGGTGGGGAGGCAGTAGTTCTGACATGGGCATTAAAGCACTTGCAGATGATGATAAATTAGGTTTCGGGGGGGCTTTTTCACAGGAATGCTTGTGAACATGCTCCATAATCTGGGTTTGAACCCATTTAACCTTGCTTGTGTTGTAGCAGACTCAGGCTCAAATTTATATTTCCAATGATAATGAGGTGTTCCTGGCTTCGTGAAATTGAAAACAGTTTTCCATATGATTTTTTTCCTCCTTAGCAGTATCCGAAACACCACATTACAGTTTATCTTTATCTCTTCACAGGCCAAACTAGAACTGAGATGAGGAAGGAAGTGGGGAATGATGATGAATATCTCCAATTACTGCACATAAGTTTTGTGAAAGAGTCAGATGTGTTTCTGTAGTGTCAAGAGTTTAGTTTGAAACACTTGATAAACGCATCAAGTACGATCCATTTTTCTCTGTTAGAACAATCACACTGTTTAGACCACTGGTAAGGTATTTCTCTGTCGGCAGCTGTCAACGTGTACAGCTAGTCAAATAAGCCCTGATGAAATAAAGTTACACAGAAACACATAGTTCGTTGAGCCCAACTGTTTCATTTTGAACATCTTGGGTTTAACAAGCTTTCGCTGGCTGCAGAGCTGGGTTTGCAGGGAATGATTTTAATTCCTGGTAGATCTGCCATAGGGACAGGGATCTCAAAAACTATGAAATACTCAAATCAGATTCATACAGCTGCTCAAGAGCCAAGTCCTCTGCAACTGCCCAGTGGAAATGACAGTATCATCAGTTTAATGGTGGGGATTATTTGGGAAATTGACAGGAACACCAATTGCCCTAAGCAGCTGCAATATCCAAGAGCGACCACTAGACATACAGGGAGGGCAAATGCTTTTGAGTCAATGTGGACAGGAAACAAACTTTAACATTCACTTAAAATTTCCTAAAATCCCTACTTTTTAGCACGTTCTACATTCCCAGCCTTCACAGAATCACACACAGAATCACAGAACGGTTCAGGTTGGAAGGGACCTTAAAGATCATCTAGTTCCAACCCTCTGCCCTGGGCAGGGACACCTCCTATGCCTGAGAGGAGCCATTCACACAGAGTACTCATGGAGGGCTGTCCAACTGAATCACAGCTATCTAAGTTGCCCTCTCTAATAATCAGTGCTTTAAAATAGATTTTATTTCCTTAGAGCTACACTCACTGCTTTCTTATCCTTCCTTACTTGCAGCAGAAGCATGGCGAGGATCACACAGTCCATCCTAATGACTTTATAAAGTTTATAAACTAATGACTTTATAAAGTGTGGTCTGTACAGAATTCAGAAGAATGTCATTTTTTAATGCTATCATAGATCTGAGCAAAACATTATGTCTAAGTTTTACAGCCACAGGAATAGTTCCAGAATCATTGTTGCTTCTCTGCTTATCCTCCCTCTCCTAAACAGTAGCTATTGGGCTGGCTTGTACAAGTATTGAACTGTAACACTGTTGCTGATGGCTCAGCTGCATGATCTAAAGACGTATGAACACAAATTCAAAAGTCACCAACTGTCAGAACTATCTGTTCTCAAAGTGCAGTGGGAAAAATCCAACCTCTAACTATATTGGTTTCAAGAGTACAAGTCTAGAGAGCGTATGCAGAACTTGAAGTAGTGTTCTAGAAGTAAGAAGTATAATATCCTTTCAAATTCAGATAATAGATAAAACAGGTTTAAGGGATCTCCAACTAAAGTAATACTGTGAAATACAATAAGATTAAAAAGATAGTAGCCTTGCAAATATGACAGTTATCCCAAAGTAGCCCAATTACAGAACAAAATTTGGCTTATTCCTGTCCCTATAATAGAATGGTATAGATCAGAAAGTCATTAGTTGGAGACACATGAGTAAAATACAACCAACACCACAGCTGTCCAGCCTCTCCAAAAAAGTTCCAACGATGACAATGTCCTCTTAATGTTAAAGCTATTCTTACGGTCCTTCACAGTTCATACCTGTAGATTTAAAAACACAAACAACAACTATGTAGATTTTTTTTAATGTAAAACAAATGTTATTTTTAAAAAATACTTATTTCTCAGACACAAGAGTTCAAATGAAAATACATGTTAAAAAAAATAGTGGACTCAGGGCATACTCATAAAACAGTGAAAATAAGTCTTCTTGTGTGGTTTTTGTCCCATCTGTCTGTATCCAAATGTTGTTTCATCTTATTCTTATACTTTTCATACTAGAGACAGGTTTGCATCATTATTGATCCATATGTGTCCAACACCAATCACAATTGGGTTCCAGTCAACAATCAAAGTTTGAAGCACTGTGGTTAGGCAAATACATCTGTAATAATACATGATGAGGTATCATTCATGAAAATTAAGTGAACAGAGAATGCAAAAGAAAATTAAGTAATTGAAAAGCACCAGGGAACGATGGATTTTACAGCTATTGGTTAATGAGCTTAACAAATTTGCTCAGATTCCCTCCACATGACATGCTAAGTAAAGGCAGAGCTAGAAGAATGGTAGAAGGACAGACTATGTTCTTTAACCTTTTTTGGTTACACTATAAGAAAAATTCATAAATGTGATCAGGTGTGGCAGAACTAAGAAGAAAAGAAATAGACACTTAAAAAATTTAGCTGCTAGCCTTTATACTGTAAGAATGTTGAAAATAATTGGAATCCTTCAAGAACAAAAATGATGGGAGCAAAAATGATCATCCAGTAGTGCATATTTTCAGTGCACTGCAAAGTATTGCATAGTGTACTATCCAAGTAAATTATAAGATTATTTGGACTGATGTCTTGGTAAAATTCATGCAAACTTGGATGGAGAAGTATCTACTGTGTCTGAAATATAAATTAAAATACTGGACAATCAAGATATAGAGCTTATCAACAGTAACTCTTCAATGAATCCTTGTCATCATTCCTCTTAAATGCCCATTTCTATTGCCTGAAAAACACAGATAGAGAAGGAAGGCTATTCAATGATTAAAGAAAGGAGACCTGCTTCACTTTTTTTTAAAACACCTGTCAATTTTATTAATTTGTTATAAATTATTTAGTCTGTGTTTAAATTCATAAGGTTTTAAAAGGAATTGCACAAGTATTGCAGAAGTTGTAAAAGGATAATGACATGATAGCAGGTAATCAGGTTATGCATTTGGGTCACGACAACTCTATGCAATGCTACAGGCTTAGGGAAGAGTGGTTGGAGAGCTGCCTGGCAGAAAAGGACCTGGGGGTGTTGGTCGACAGCTGGCTGAGTATGAGCCAGCAGTGTGCTCAGGTAGCCAAGAAGGTTGATAGCATCCTGGCCTGTATCGGAAATAGTGTGGCCAGCAGGACTAGGGCAGTGATCGTTCCACCGTACTCAGCACTGGTGAGGCCCCACCGTGAATACTGTGTTTAGTTTTGGGCCCCTCACTACAAGAAAGACATTGAGAATCTGGAGCATGTCCAAAGAAGAGCAACGAAGCTGGTGAAGGGTCTAGACTACAAGCCTTATGAGGAGTGGCTAAGGGAGCTGGGGTTGTTCAGCCTGGAGAAAAGGAGGCTGAGGGTGAGACCTTGTTGCTCTCTACAACTGCCTGAAAGGAGGTTGTAGTGGGGTGGGGGTAGGTCTCTTCTCCCAACTGAAACAGCCTCAAGTTGCACCAGGAGAGATTTAGATTGGATATTAGGAAAAATTTCTTCACCAAAATGGTTGTCAAGCATTAGTACAGGCTGCCCAGGGAAGTGGTTGAGTTACCATCCCTGGAGGTATTTAAAAGATGTGTAGATGTGGCGCTTAGGGACATGGTTTAGTGGTGGACTTGGCATTGTTAGGTTAATGGTTGACTTGATGATCTTAAAGGTCCCTTCCAACCTAGACGATCCTATGATTCTATGATTCTAACAGAATATTGATTATAAGCTTTTGGAATTCCTTGCAAAAATGTAATTTCAATAAATAAATTAAGGAAGCATAAAATGAATAAGCTTGAAGTACAAGCAGATGTATCAGGAGACTGTTTTGGCTAAACAGGAATTCACAACTAAATGTCAGTGAGTGTTTGACCTACCTGATTGTTTCTTGTGATGAATGGTTAGCACTGTGGATGAGAGGAAAGTAGTAATTGTTTTGTATCATGACTTCAGCAAGAGTTCTGACAGGGCCTCCTGCATGTCTTTAAGTTGGCATGTTATGGTCTACTGAACTACTAGATGAACTACTAGGTGAACTGCTAGCTGGGTTAAATACTGCTTTAATCTTTGGGTTCAAAGGATAATAAATAATGGTTCATACTCTACCTTGAGGGTGGTTACAAGTAGAGTTTCTCAGGGGTCTATTCTGGGACTCATCCTGCTTAATATCTTTATCAGTGACCTAAAGAAGGAGGTAGAAGTAACTGTCTTCAAATTTTCAGGTGACACTAATTTGGGGTGGACAGTGAAGGGCAGCGCACTGCCATTCAGAGAGACAATTAAGGTTGGAGGAATATTTCAAGAAGAATCATGTGAAACTCAACAAGTACAAATACAAAATCCTGTACTGAGGTAGGACTAATCCCTTGTGTTGGTTCAGGCTGGGGAATGTGTGAATGAGGACAGCTCTGCAGGAGAGGACTCGGGGGTCCTAGATGACCATAGTCTGTACTTGAGTCAATAGTACACTGTGGCAGTAATGAAGGCTGACAAGACACTGGGCTGTATCAAGAAAATCATACCCAATCAAGGAAGTGATGACTCATCTTTTCTTTGCACTTATTCAAACATACCTGGAATATTGCTACCAGTTTTGAGCTTCCCAATACAAGAAGGACGCTGATAAACAGAAGGAAATTCATCTGGTGACCCCAAAATGGTAAGGGCTTGAGCACTTACCCTGTGAGGAGAGGCTGAAGGATTCAGTCTTTTACAGTATGAAGAAGAGGTGGTTTTGGTGGGGTCTAACTGCAGCCTACCATTATCTACGGGCAGCTTACCAAGAAGATGAAGCCAGGCTCTTTACTTAGGTGCACGGTGAGTTAAGGAGAGACAGTGGTCATAAATCAAAATGGGAAAGTCCTGATTGAATATAAAGAAATGAATTTTCACTATGAGAACAATTAAGCATTGGCACAGGTCACACAGAGGGGCTGTTAATTTTCAGTTCTTGGAGATTTTCAAAACATGACAGGACAATGTCCTAAGAAACTCAGTCTGAATTCAGCATTGACCCTGCTTGAACAGGAATTTGGATGAGACACCTCTGAAGGTCCCTTCTAATCTGAATGACTTCATTACTTTTAAGTATTTGTGGATACTGAAGACACAGATCTGTAGAAAAAAGACAATAAAAATAAAAAAAAAATTGTGCTATATGAAATCCTTCTGCAGCAAAATGTTCAAAGAAGACATCTAAAATTGGAGGAGCAAGGGGATATTAGCACTGTGCTAGGTAATATCAAGTTCATATGTGAAAGGCTTCAGGTTGGAAAAAAGAGTGAAAGAAAAGGTCTAAGAGCACTGGAAGAGAATCATATAATGGAAGTAAATTTACGGGAGTAGAAGATGAACTGAGAGGACCTTGAGTACTATTCCAAAGAGTAAATCCTGGTAAATGTAAGTCATTAGACTGACACCAAAAGCAAATTCAAGGAAGAAAGGTGGAGCAAATGGGTTTCATGGAGATTAAAAAAATAATAATAATACAAAAAATATAACTTAGAGAAGTGTGGTTTGATTGGGATTTTTTTGTTTTGTTTTGTCTTTAAGTGGACACATATTTGCTTATAAGACATTAAAGTAGCACTGAGGATAGGCAAAGTGCAAATCCAAAAGATAGGGTATATGGTCAGTCATATTAAAGTGGATGTAGCAAGCTATCTGGAGAAAAGACAGAATATACCTCTACAAATATAGCAGTGCTGTGTAAGATTAAAGAAAGGACAAAAATATAGTTTTAGACCAGACGAGGTCTTCTAAGAGAACAAGACTATTAAAAGACTATTGTATTTTTCAGTCATTACTTTGAGATGTCTAAATAGGGTCATTATAAAGAAGAGGAACAGTGCTTTATCTTAAATTTGATTTTTTTTTTTGTTTGATGGGAATATTGAATTTAAAATGCAAGACTAACAAACGTAGTCAGTTATGCCAGGAACTTAAAAAATTCTTTGGAGTTGGATGGGTATAATCATAACACAAATTCTTTGTGATGCTTTGGCACTATGCGCAAATCACAGTCGCATTAGATACATGGAAAGCTGGCTCTGTTAAAAGCCATGTGTCCTTTCCTCAGTCATCATTGCTGGGCACTTGAAAATACCGGAGAATTAATTAATTTTCCAAATTCACTAATGCTTTGGTCAAAGTTAGATTCACATTAAGATTCCTTTTTCCTGTGAAAATCCGTGTGGTGAGGATTATAACTTTAACAGTGCTCCTCCTACTGCTTCTAATCACAGTAGTAATTAAGAAAAATCATACCCAAATGAAACAGTGAATGTAAGGACTTAATATAACTGTTTGTTATTCAGTAGGTTTTCTGATAGCACTGATAACAGCAGTAAAGAGTATATGACTATTTTTAAACGGGAAATATGCAGGTGCCAATTTTCATATCTGCTAACCATAAGAACCATCATGCTTTCTCTGTCAGCTCTGTTCACATACGCTACCCCACTGTGTATTGTCTCTACCCTATATACCCAGGGCTACTCAGAAGTGGAATGATTTTGTCCAGTTTGGTAGAAGACTGATTAAAATCACAGCCCCTATCAAAACAGTAAAACATATCTCCAGATCTTTCCATTCCCTGTGGATGCTACCTCCGACTCCTATCTTCCAGAGGGAAACTGCCTCCCTCTAATTGCAGAACTAATAGTTAAAATTTGGAAACATACCCCTGAATACCAATTGAGTCCTTAGCTGCTCAAGCCACAGCTTAGCTGCTACAGTCAGAGTCTGACTGTTCCATAAGAAGTAAGATAGAAAATTGGCATAATAAGAGATAGAAAGGGTATTTCCAGCCACAATTTAGTTCAAATGAAAACAAATACAGCAAAATATTGCAGACAGTAAAAAAACCCCACCCTTAGGTAATTAGGAATGAAGCAAGATATTCTGACCCCAAGAGCAGTTTACCCACGCAAACTCAGAATCAGCAGAATGTTGCCACCCAGTTATAAAATATTTTTGTTCTATTTATCCTCAAAATGTCACCATGCAGATTCTTTGGAAGGATGGAGCAGGAAGAATATGGGTAATATGTAAAAAACACAACCTATTTCCCAATCTTTTCCTATATACTATTTCTGAAAATGTCACTACCATGCTGAGTCTACTAATAGGATCATTAGTTCATCAAATCAGGCTCAGAATCTAAAACTGAGAAATGAGACATGCTCACAAAATATCTCAGAAGAAATAGCTAATTAGGTGGAAGATGGCATGGTCTTGGCTCTGAAAAAGGTCAAACTAAAAGTAGAGGCTTACACGGTAGAATCTTAACAACAAAAACATACTTTTGAAATACCAGGAAATAGGAATGCAATGGGCATTCACAGCCTATAGCCTCTCACATGTAAAGGGGTATGTGGAGAACCAGATATGAGACACAATGGGATTTCTCTCCCTTGCCCAGCCTATCATACAGCTCTCCAGGGGTGCTATTTTCCATGTTGGAGATACATGCCTAGCATACAGCCATTGACAACCACTGCCTCCAAGGCCCTTTCCCAAGCCCTATGATTTTGTGATAGCTCGAGTTGCTGTCAAGTGGAGCTAAGAATACAAAATCGCATTTCCTCAAAAAAAAAAAAAAAAAAAAAGGAAGAAAATTTGATTTTTTTGTTTTGGGGTAGTTTACATGAAAATGGACATTACACAGTGGGACTGGGAAAGTGCATGCTATCATCAGGGTTATTAATCTGAGCTACAATTACACTTATGCTTACACTTACACTATCCACCTTAGTAAATCCACACCTCTTTCTAGTCACAAATCAGTTCAAATTTGCACTGTACGTGTCTATATAACTATACTTTTGTATATGCATAATACATTTAAGAGAATAATACAGCAAGTCATAGAAACTTGAAAATATTAGGTAGTGAGGAACGAAATAAAATATTCCAAACATTTGGAATTATTTCAGTACATATGATATGGAAATTTCAATACATATGAGATGGTGTAGGAGATTCAAGGAGCCTTATTTTTACTCACTATAAAATGGGTAGGTGGGGAGAGGAACACAACAGAAGGAAGGACTAATTTTATTTTTAAAGCAAAGATGCAAAGGGAGTATAAGGAGCACAGGATTTTAACTGGCTCCTCAAGACTGAGATGCGTGACTAGGAGGATGATGGTTCTTGATCTTCTCCATTTGTGAGGAAGTCAAATGGAGGAAAAAGACAAAGAAAGAAAAGAAAGGGATGTCACTAACAAGAGTTTCCATGGGACATTTTGAATGCAGGATAGAGATCTCTGAGAGGCTGACCAAAGCATGGACAGAATGGTTCTTATGGGACATCTTCAAACTTCCAAAATTTAAGGAAGACATCTTTAAAATTAATATTGTCCTCATTCATGGCTCAGCTTCATCAGACTTGAGTTTTGTATGGGCTGAGCAGGAATCCTGGAAGTTACAAGTAAGGTTTACACAATGGAAAAGGTGGACAATGAATTCTTGGAATTGTTAACTGAATACAGAAAAAATAAGAAGTCAAAGCATCATATGTTTGAGATTCACTTCCCCACAAGATAGCAGAACCCAGGCTTAATTTAAACTAAATAGGACTCGCAAATAGCTGCAGAGAGCCTAGTCCAACGAACCACATTTCCTCACTCACATGAAGAAATGAGAAGAGACAGGAACACTGTGTATATAAAAGGGCCAGAAACTGCCAGAAAACTTCCAATTCAATCCCATGCTGACATTAGCAAAAAGCGACAAACCCAAGTAGACAGTATAACAACGAGTTTATGATTATACCTCTGTTAGAGCAGCTGGCAACATAGCCACTGCAGTTAGTAGAGAAGCTGGAAAATGTCCAAACATTGAAAGAGGCACAAGCACAATACTCACATGCTGTCACACAAGTGGAAAACTGGGTAAATATAAAGAAGAAGCTGCTAGGGAACAGCAAGTCTTGCAATCAATGATTGACCTTGTCATCAGAGGTAGTCACAAGTACCTGTGGTAGGTTAGCTGAATTCTCAAATCAAGTGGGAGATCTACAAATATATAAACAACATCTGGCTACATCAATATGATGGAAAGTGATGTGCTACACTGGCAAAACAAACAGCTTAGTAATGCTGTCTATACTTCTGTAAAGAGAAGTCATTATAATGCAATGCATTAGGGATTGATAACTTTGAATATCTACAGTACGAGCATCTATTTCTTCATTAGTTGCACAGCCTCTCTTTATATTTGCTGGACAGGAAGAGTGCGTGTAAGGACGCAAGCCATTTCATCCCAAAACAGACAACTCAAAATGGCCTTTATAGTACCCTACAAATCTATATTCCTTTTCTGAAAAAGAGGCTTTAAATATGGACCCTTGTAAACTGACCTAAACTGTATCAAAGCCTGAGCTAAAATTATTTAAGATTCCTAGAACATATTCAGTTGACTAAACACAGTAGCCTGGTGCCATATGAGACTCTTCCGACAATACAGTTAATAGAACCTGGACAGCTTTTCAACTCACCCTAAAGAATATATGTAGGTCTTGGTTCACTTTGTTTCACATAAATACCTAGTATCATTTGAGGTACACTAAGATACATGAAATATCTACAGACTGCTCACAGATACAGCAGAGAACCTAGGCGAGTTCTATGCCAGTTTCGAGAGAGTGCTGAGAGCTGGACAGGGCTTGCTAGAGCATCTAAGGTGTCAGTAAACATCTATCTGTTGATAACCAAAGCAAATCCTTAAGCAAACCTGAACTCTGTAGGCCTGGAGGTCAAATAGTATAGTATAATTATGTCCTTATTACTACTCTCTGTGTCCAAAACAAGTTGGCACCATCCAAGTTACCTGTTGTAAATAGTCTCTGATCTATGCTATGTTTCAAAACGTGCCTGGGAATTATTCAGGTGAGCATTGCCTGGAATAAGATAAAACTAGATAAAGGACAATATAGTAGCATGGATGCCTAACATCCAATACTTGAGTCCATACCTTCCCTTTGTTTAATTTCTTTGTATAGATGTAACTAGTGAAAATCAGCTCTCTAGACTCCAAGGGCTACATCAACTATTTATCTGTTAACTATAACAGGAGCTTAAATGTTAGTTCTCATGAAAATAGACATATTGTGAAGAAATAGGTTTAAGTATCTTAAAGCTGAATTTTACTGCATAAATCATGTTAGCCCCTCCTACCACAGTTTCTAGATTAATTATTAAAAAAGAGAAAAATAAATGGTAAACAAAATACATAATACCTTTCCTTGACTTTGATAAGAAAATGGAACACTGATGGTCATGATCTGTCAATGTAGTGAATTCAGTGCCAGATCACAATTAAAACTTATTGTAGGACTAGTATATGATAAAACCCACAAACTTAACAGAGAGAATTGAGACCCTGGCAGACCCCTCATTTGTTCTAGAGGTAGAACACAAACCTAGTCCTGACAATTATATACCTATTCAGGTAGCCACAATGAAGACAAAAAAAATCATTCTTATTCAGGAAATCCAATTTTCCTTGATCACCAATTAAGATGAAAAATATTGATAGTACATGATAGTAGTCACATAGAGTCTGCAGCAGCCGCCAAGTGACCACACAGTTCAGAAGCTCTAGACTGCACATTTACAATATCTTGAAATCATAAGGAAGAGGGAAAATCAGGGAAAAAATCTTACACATTATGCAAACCTCTAAAAAGATTTAATTTTGTATCACCCCAACCTAAGTGTACCCTAAAGTACATATTCATATTATTCATTCAATCCCTGTAAAAGTGAGACTCGTCTTTCTTAATTTTAGGTGTCTGAAGGCTGGTTTTAAAATTAAAGTTAATTGTCTAGGCTATATCTTGGAAAGAGATAAAAATTTATAGTAGATCTTTCATTCCATCTATTTTAACCTCCTATTTTAAGATGGAATGGACTGAGTTCTGATGGCATTTAACTCTCATTGTTCACTATGAAGAGAAGCCTGATCAACTCCTTAGACTAGATGCCTAATTTATAGATGGCCAGAAGCTGAATTTCATCCTGACATGAGTTTATAAAAGAAGATTCAAAACCCGAGGTAATATAAAGCATTTTCTTGTCTTTATTATGCAGAAAGAGCAAGAGTACTGTTTTCTTGAAAGCTGCTGCTCTTGGTGGTGCTGCCATATGCTCTCCAAGCATTAGGCGGATGGTTGGAAGACTTGCTCAGGAACTGGGAAATCGGAGCTTAGCCAGCCGTTCTCAGGATAGTGTCAAAAACAACAGTTCTTCTGAATAATTGAACCTTTCCCCTCAGATGTTAAACATAGTCCAAACCTACAGAATTCATGGGCCCAGAAGAACAAGCCATTTCTGATTATTTTTTTTATTGAAAAGGTTTTCTAAAGTAAAAATGTATAACATAGGTTTGGAGGCGGGGACCAGAAGCCCATTTTTTTCTCTGCTTGAGTTCACTAGTTGATGGGTCACAAATATTAGAAATCTGTATTTGTGTTCTCCTTTTAAATGGAAAAGGTTTTTTTTAAAGAGGACTCTAGAAACTCCAACATAACATTTAGATGAGCAGTGCTAATATCTCAGGGAATGTACATATGGCTGTGATAATAATAAACAGTTTCTTCAAGTGGCGAATCTCTGTTCAGGCAGGTAGAGTGCAAAGGAGCTGCACTGGGTTGTTGGGAAGTTTTCTGTTTGATGGAATGTTTATACACTAATAACAAAGAGAAAAGTAATCAGATTACTCTGAAGGCGTGAAATGAAGCTGAATAGCAATATGTGCATGCTTCAGAAACGAACAGAAGAAACATATCACTTAAGTGTACAGCACACTCAGCTTTATTTCATCTATGTGAAGTACATCAGAAAAATGAAAACTGCTTGGCTATGGTTGGTTACACCTAAATTAAAATTCTTCAATTAACTTTTCCCAGGACAAAAAAAAACCAAAAAAAAACACAAATCCCTCCCACCACCAAAAAAAACCCCAAAACCAAAAATCACTCAGAACTATAGACTTATCAGGAAAATACCGCATGGATCAAGAGAAATATACCAACTTGAACTGCATTTTCAAAGGACAAAAAGGATTTCTTTGAGAAAAGAAATCCCAGTGAGTCCAGTGCTTGCTGTTTTGGTGGCAGAAGACAGTGTCAGTTCCACTGATCTGAACACAACTAACACAGACTATTTAAACCATGTTCAACATCAGTTTGTGGCTCCTCATTTCTTATAAAACTTTAGTCATAGGGTGGACCCACCTGTAAGCCTGAATTTTCATTTTGCAAAGGCAGGGTCTGGGAGAAAGAAATGTCAGCAAATAATAGCAGTACAAAAAGTAGGATAACAGTTGGAAATTCAATGTGTTTTGGAAAAGAGGATAGAATTTCTCACTGTACCTGAAGATAAGGTTCAAGACTGTCTAAGGAACCTGAAGGTGCACAAATCCCTGGGACCTCACAAAATGCATCTACGGCTCCCGGGGGAACCGGTAGATGAAGTTGCTAAGCCACTATCCATCATATTTGAGAAGTCACGGCAGTCTGGTGAAGTTCCTGCTGACTGGAAAATGGGAAACATAACCCCCATTTTCAAAAAGGGAAAAAAGGAAGACCCAGGTAACTACCGGTTAGTCAGTCTCACATCTGTGCCCAGCATGATCATGGAGGAGATCCTCCTGGAAACTCTGCTAAGGCACATGGAAAATAAGGAGGTGACTGGTGGCAGCCAACATGACTTCATGAAGGGCAAATTATGCCTGATAAATTTGGTTATAGCATTGGTCGACAAGGGAAGAGCAACTGACATCATCTACCTGGACTTGTTCAAAGCATTTAACATTGTCCCACATGACATCCCTGTCTCTAAATTGGAGAGACATGGATTTGATGGATGGACCACATGGTGGATAAAGAATTGGTTGGATGGTCACACTCAAAGTGTTGCAGTCAATGGCTCGATGTCCAAGCGGATACCAGTGACAAGTGGCATTCCTGAGGGGTCGGTATTGAGACAGGCACTATTTAACATCTTTGTCAGTGACATGGAGAGTGGGATTGAGTAAACCCTCAGCAAGTTTGCGGACAACACCAAGCTGTGTGGTGCAGTCAACACACTGGAGGGAAGGAATCCCATCCAGAGGGACTTAGACAGGCTTGAGAAGTGGGCTCATGCAAACCTCATGACCTCAACCAGGGCAAGTGCAAGGTCCTGCACATGCATTGGGGCAACCCTCAGAATCTATACAGGCTGGGGCATGAATGGACTGAGAGCAACCCTGAAGAGAAGGACTTGGGGGTGTTGGTTGATGAGAAGCTCAACGTGAGACAGCAATATGTGCTCACAGTCCAGAAAGCCAACTGCATCCTGGGCTGCATCAAAAGAAGCATGGGCAGCAGGTCGAGGGAGGTGATTCTGCCCTTCTAGTCTGCTCTCGTGAGACCCCAGCTGGAGTACTGTGTCCAGCTCTGGAGTCCCCAACATAAGAAGGACATGGACCTGTTGGAGCAAATCCAGAGGAGAGCCACAAAGATGATCAGAGGGCTGGAGAACCTCTGCTATGAGGACAGACTGAGAGAGTTGGGGTTGTTCAGCCTGGAGAAGAGAAGGCTCTGGGGAGACCTTATAGCAGCCTTCCAGTAACTAAAGGGAGCCTACAGGGAAGATGGTGAGGGAGTCTTTATCAGGGAGTGGAGCGACAGGATGAGGGGTAAGAGTTTTAAACTGAAAGAGTGGAGATTTAGATTAGATATTAGGAAGAGATTCTTTACTGTGAGGGTGGTGAGGCACTGGCCCAGGTTGCCCAGAGAAGCTGTGGAGGCCCTCTCCCTGGAAGTGTTCAAGACTGGGTTGGATGGGGCTTTGAGCAACCTGATCTATGTGAAGGTGTCCTTGCCCATGGCAGGAGTCTTGGAACTAGAGGATCTTTAAGGTCTCTTCCAACCCAAACCATTCTGTGATTCTATGGTTCTGTGATTCTATGATTGAAAAGGAATACAAATCCAATAGGTTTGCTGTAGACAGGACGACAAGGAACAATGGCATAACTTTTGTTATCGTTGTTCCTACTGAAAGTTCATAGTAAATTTCATCAGTTAGAAAGTGAGATACCCCTCAAAAGTTATCAGACTTTTTCCATTTTTGAAGAAAATAAAAAGGAATCACTCTGCTTTTTCATCTTCTGGGGATTAGAAGAAAGAACAGCGGCATCTTCAAGCTGGAGGAAAAAAACTGTTTAGAGATCACGGAAGTAGAAGCCTAACGGAATAGCTATAGACTTCACTACAGAAACAGAATGCAAAACTTGGCTGGCCTTTCATCAATAGAAGTGCCAGGAGGAATGTTGCAATTGAATATCAATAAAAAGATTTTCTTGGTCTTTTGCCCTTTACCTAAAACATATTAACTATGTCAAAATGTCATTTAAAGAACTGGCCTTTTGAAGGTAAAAGAAGATAACTTTAAAAGTAGCTCAGGTATACTTTGAATGTATGATAGAGAATATTCCTAGGTCTGCAATCCAGTGTCAGCAAATAATAGCAGTACAAAAATTAGGGTAACAGTTTGAAATTCAACGTGTTTTGGAAAAGAGGGTAGAACACAGCAGTCTTGAATGTCTCAAATTATAAGGGGATTATGTTCAGGCTAGGTAACACCTTTTACATTTGTTCAGTCAATTCCAATTGCCCTAGTAAGATTGTTACCAAAGTTTAGGAATTCTTAACATTAGAAATCCAGAATGACAGTACCACAATAGAAACACTGTATTACTCATTTCATATCCACAAAGACCTTGGCCTGGCAGAGCAAATGAGCAGCAGATACTAAAGATATATCTTGGGCAAAGTGACAAGCAACCGGTGTTCAAAAGTTTCTTCAAAATTCAATTCAAACTATGCAATTTACATATTCATTTAAATCTATATATGGTCATACCATCCACAAAGTGTTGGGATATCTTATTCTATTTAAGGGATCTTAAAGTATCTTAACAAAACCTGTGGTATGAAAACAGCTTAGATTGCACATGTTACTGCAAGATAAACACATTCCAAACCAGGAAATCAACATGTCAGAAGAATTTATTAACCAAACAATTTAACAAAACCCAAGTACCTTCTTCAGTGTCAAAGCCAAATCATTCCTAGTTCCATATCCAGCCAACTAACAAAAGTTCCATCCATTTCAGTCTCTCAGAAGAGCAAATTAGTGTGAGAGGACAGGCCCTTGCACTGGAACTCGATCATCTATAACGGATAAATACTGAAACTATTTTAACTTGAGCCAACCAACACTTTCAAATAACAGGTGTATTTGAGAAGGTAGTCTGGGCCAGGAATAATTCTCATTAGACACTTTACATATGGCCACCCTGTTTTAGAGGCTAAGAGAGATTAGTCAAATGCATGTGCTGCAATTTTGCCATTTGGCTTTAAGGCCAGAAAACAAACCTTGGCACTGTTTGGTAATTAAAATAAACATAGCCACAAGCTGTAACATTTTCTATTTATATTCCCACTGTTTTCATGATCACAAAAGTATCAGCATCTATGGATATGACTTTTTTTTATCAAAAGACTGTTCACCTCATTAGGTCTCGATTATAGAACAGCTCCTTGTTAGAGAAGTTGGGTTTGAAAGTTTTCAAGGGACTCTGATGAGGGAAATGATGTGGCATGTGTCATCTCTTCCTGACATCAACCATCCAATTATTTCAGGAAGGAAAGAAATGTGTTATGAAGCTGGTATACGCATTATAAATAGCGGGCTTGAATTTGATCTAACCCAGAGAAGAATTTAATAGCAGTGATTGTCAAGTTATTGTACAAGTAGCAAGAGGTTGAGTATATATATATATGTATATATATATATTTTTATATATGTATCTCTGGGAAAACTCAAAGACAGTCATAAAATTGTTACATGGCTCCTCAGAGAGTTAACAACTCCATCTGGTCTGCCATTGGAAGATCCAAAGTTTTAAGAGGCGATAGAAGAGTGTGCCTTGTTATATGGCCTGGGAACATATAATAAATCTTCTTACGTAACTTTGACTACAATGATAAAATGCCTTGGTTTCCTGGGGCCCAAAAAACAGTACACCGGTATTTGTATATCACAGGAAAATATTCTTGCGGGTATGCAAGCAGATTTTCCTCACAACATGAATTTAAAGTTCACTGTTAAAGCAGTTTGTAAGTTTTATTTAGTCTTTTTTGAGACAAATCCATACATGAACTTCTGCTTGTAAGAACTCCTTTTTGGGTAACATACATTCTCCATCGTACATAATAATGCCAATAGAGCGAAAGAGAGAAGAGGACACTAAGAAGCTAGTTCATGTGAGTACTAACTCTGAGACAAAGCTATAGGTAAAACTAATGCTAGGTCACTGCAGAAAAAATCAGTGCAACAAAAAAAACCCTATCTACTAAAGAATCACCTCGCTATAAGGGAAAAAATAGGAGTACGTAAGAAACTGTGGTAACTGAAATAACATCATGAAAGCTTTTAAAACAACATTGAGTAATAGTTGAAATGTCTGATTTGACCAGAAGAATTACTTTTAAGACTTCTTAAAGCATCCTATAACTAAAGTCACAGAAACAGAGTACCACGCAGAGAACCCTGATGGAATTCTCCCCTCTGCTGAGAAAAGTGAAAAGATTTATTCAGGAGTTCTGTGGATGCTACTTATGTTTTTATATCCCCAGTATGAAATTTGATTTCTTTATAACTTTTTAAATAAAATTCAGTTTTTGATTCACTGTAGCCCCCAAATTCATTTTTGTAGTGTTATTTCAGTCTATTCTCTCACATTCTCTATTCATACACTGTATTATTCTCGCTTGAGAATTACATCTTGCACTTGTTTCTAGCAAATGGTGTATTTTTTTTCTGAGTCATCTCTCTCCTTCATTAAGATCATTTCGAACTTCATTTGCATACCCCAACATAGTGACAATCCCTTTGACCTCTGCTACTAGCCGATTTAATACATCTACTCTTTATTCTAATGTTTATTCATAAAAATACTGACGAGTTCCACACAAGATAGATCTTGGCAGGGACTAGCTTGGTACAACCTTATATTGAAACTGTTCCTTATATTCAGCTTTCAAACATCTTTGCACCTATGTTATAGTAATATTATGCAAATAAGGTTGCCACAACAAACTTCTAAGAATGTTACATGAGACAAAACAAACAAAAACCATTCAAAAAAGTGAAGATGTATGGCAATGGGATCATACGAAAACAAGAGTATGACTGTTTCTCCTTTTCCCATAGCTTGCTACCCTGTTATAAAAATCTTTGATTTGATGATTGATTTGATACAAATCACACTGGATAAGTCCACACTGTCTGTTATTCCCCATTTTGTTACCTCCCAGGTACCTACCAATTGTCTGATTATCCTTTTACAGTATTTTTCTAGGAAATTAATAAAGCTGATTGATTGATCTGCGTTTCTACAGATCTTCTTTATCCCATTTGTTAAACATAGGCACTCTATCTATTTGCTTTTTTTCAAACCTTACAGGACATAGCAGAACTCTGTGGGCTTCCCAAAATACCTGCTCAGAGCTCTGAAATTTCATCACCACCTTCTTTATCTGACATGGCATTGTTGACTCAGAAAAATAACCAAATAGTAAGATGATGTAAGTCAAATCAAACTTTAGATAGATGCACACTATGAATCCAGAGCATTACGTTCATCTAGAGATAAGAAGAGAAAAAAAGAGCTTTTCATCAGATTCAGACATTTAGGTTATACATTGAAGAACATTTCAAGTGTATCGCTCAGACAAGTAATACGTACTTTTTGCAATTTGTAAGTTACAAGGACACTCAGGGGACTAATGGCTCCTGCTATATTGGCATAATAGTGTATGAAGATCCAGGAGATGGTAACACTGGATGTTTTATTAAATGTATTGAAGAAATTCTTAAACTACCTCAACAAGAAGTAAGGAGAGAAAGCCAGGAAAATTGGTCCTAACAACAACAAAATCTGAAAACTGGAATAGAGTTGCAAAAGTTTTAATATATATTTGACTCTGGAGTTCCAAGTAAGAGAGTTTCCAAAGTGAATTTGTATAAGTACATACAGATATATATATATAGTTACATACACACTTCTACAAGGTTTTTAAATCATATTTCTTACCCTGTAAATAAAACAAGAAAATATATTCAAGTTCATGAATAAGAAAGATTAGAAAAGCAGGCAAATAAGTCCTTAGTGTAGACTCATTTTTGTTTAGTATTTCCAGACAAGTGAAAATCTTGCAAATACTTGGAATCCTGTTATTGCTCTTGCTGTTTTTTTTAACCTTTGTAAAATCTTGAATTCTCAGTCAAAATCAGACCTCAACGTAGGAGGTGTTTTCTACCCACTTGGTGATAGACAATATCCCTTTCAAGCAATGTCCAGTCTAAGCATATGAGGCAGAAGCAGAATGGGAGGGTAAATTGACACAGAAATGTAAAGTGACTGTCATCACATCACCTAATAGATTTATTGTAACATTGGAAATTCAGTCCAAATTTCCAGAATCCTAATGTAGTTCATTTTTCTATTGTACCACACTTAATATTTCCAGTTATGTAAGAAAACTTCAAAACATAGGGACTGTGTGAATCTTCATGCAGAATATATTCATTTAGCTTTTAATGTCTATTGTTATTTAATATCCAGACAGGTTTTGTAGTATTAAATTTTATTTGACAGTTAGAAATAAGTATAACAATCATCAGAAGACAGTTCAAATTTAAAGAAAACGAGGAATGCAGTTGAAATATGTTGGTAGTCCAATTTGTGTTATACATAATTGCCATATTCTTGCTAGAATGCCTCAGGATAACTTAAACGACTTCCTTAAGCATAAAGGTCATTAAGCAAGGTAACACATTTTTGAGGGTGCTACATAAGGTGATACACTAACTTGAATCAACAGAAAAATCCTTAGGATAAAGAACCAGAAAAACTTTTGTTTTTGAAAATTTCCTCACTGCACATCACAAGAAAAATTTCAGTGCATCATTCATTAATATTCAAGCTAAGCAAAAAAAAAATCATTAGAAATGAATTGAAGGTCTTAGGCCATACCTGGCTGCAAGTGAATGCTCAGGCAACTTATGAGCCTTATAATGGAATGAGCAAAGGAGAGAAAACTGGTTATAATTAGGGATAGTTTTTCTGCTTCCGTGTATTACAGCTGTTAATTTAATGAATGCAATACCAAATATTTCAAAAATATCAACATCTCCACAGCCCTCTGAGTATTCTGAGGTGAAACGAGCCATAGGAGTAGTTTTTATGTAATCAGATATTTCCTTTGAAAAGAGCTATGAATATGTTGCAAGTTTTTACGTGACTTTGTTGTGCACTTTGGGAGGTCACCTGTCAATAGCACCTGCCTTCTTTTCCATGTGGTGTGTTCTTTGAGAGTGGAACATTAAAAGAAGGTCTGTAACACTAGGGCAAGCATGTCTAAAGAGATACACTTCATGTCTGTTATCATCTCCTTTACTTCTTTCTTTTGTCTTGTCCCTCCACATTGCTTTTACTCTTCTCTCCTTTCCTCATCTCATTTAGAAAAGAAGGACTTCCTCAGCTTCTTGAGAACAAAAGCAACATGCAGAAGGAAACCTATTTGATGGGGTACAGCTTTTGACAGAAGAAAATACAATTTGGTGCCCTAAAGGAAAGTTTTAAAAGATGAACAATCTCGGTAAGTTGAAAGTCTAGGAACAGGTGGAGTAAGAGGGACAGTTCTGGAGTCAGTAAGATTTTTTTTCTGTTTTCTACAGGAAGGTAGGAAAGTTGGCTGGTTAAAAGAACCAGATGTCTTGGGCATAAATGCCATTAATGCAGCTCTTGCCTTGATATGCGTACTAATGGTCCTTGTACTCTCTCACTGCACTGCCGACTCCAAAAGCTCCAAAATAACACCAGTTTTTCCAGTTTGCTTTGTCTTTGGGGGAAGACTTTGGGTTTATTCCTAAAAGATATTGTGAAGTTTCATCTTCCCCTCATTATGAACTCACTCTGATCACTCTGCATGTAGGAATTTGAATGGGTGAATTAAAGTCTGTCTAATTACCCCAAAGGGAGAAGGCAAGAAAGGACTCATATCAACTCCACTCACTGTGGAATTTCCCTCTACTCCAATTTCAGTGAATTCACCAACATTTCTCTCCTGGCCCACATTTACCCCTACCCTAGGCTTGCCAATGACACACTCCCTGTACCCACTTCAGGCACTCCCTCCTCCACAAAACGTATCCCTTCCATCAGCTCCAAATGAAGAGTAGTTGTCACCACGCCTCCTTTTCCCATTTCTCAGTCCTGGGAGACAATGCCAAGAGTGGCAAGTACTTTTCTTTCACAGACTGAAGTATCAGAGGTTGAAAGGGAAGGGACTTCAAAGGCAATAACACCTCTATGGAAACAATGGTATATGCCGAAGGTCACAGTGGGAAAACATCAATCTGAAAGCAGCTGGTTCACAACTTCAGTAAATCTGAAAAAAACAACTGGTAAAATTTAACTGTATTTTTACAAGGAGTCTGGCAAAGTGTGAGAACTCTGTCCTAAAGGCATTCCATCCAGGAAATGTTAAAAATGTACTTCTTAAGACATTAAGTAGTTTTAGTTTAATACCTGGTTTTCAATGTTAAACAACAAAACTGAATTGCTTTTGAACACCTAGGAGCACATACAAATATGTGTGTGTACCTATGTTTATCTGATGTATGTGCCTCTGATGTTCCTTCTCTAAATTGTTCCTAGTCTCAGTCATATTACTGAATTAAAATAAAAAATAAACTTTAAGCCATAGGATGCCCAGGAGAATTAGTTATGAAGCTGGTCATGCACAGTCTTTAATGTAAAATATCTCTGCTTCAGGGAAGCTGAGATTTAAATGAATGACAAAATATTTTCAATAATACGAAAATGACACTAAAAACTTGGAAAGACCGTGAGCAACTAAAACAGTTAAATATTATGTGATTACAGGGAAAGGGAGAACATGCTGAATTCTATTTAGAGTTTTATGTGGGTGGTAGGAGTCTTGTTCTGTTGCTATTTGTTGAAACAACATATTTACATCTCTATATAATTAGTGTTCTCCCTTGGGACACTGTGAGTAGGTTATCTGGATCAACTAAGCAAACCCTTTACAAAATGAAAGGGATTCTTTTTGCCACTATAACTACTGGGGAAAACACTGGGTAAGGAAATACTTTTGATCTTTAACTCTGCAAGCTTTTGTGCCAATCTAGAAGAATTTACTCTTCTAAGTAGCCTTCAGGAAGTTCTAACTTTCTGAAAGATGTTACTTTTATTTTCCTCTAAGGCGATATACTTCCTAGAAAAAATACATGATTTGGAAAAAAAAGACCTACAGTAAGTCTATAGCCTTATTACAGTTTAACAGCGAAGTGAAATTCATAGCTATGAAATTAAGTGTTGAGGATTTTTAAACTCTTGGTTTTGATATTATAAGATAACAATTTCTAAGTTGAATATCTTTAGGAGTCAATGTGCTCTTTAAAGTTTTGCTCTTGTTTAAGCCTCAGATGATAAATGTAATTAGCTGCCTGACTACTAAGAAGTATCCCCGACTTACATATTTTAGAGCATTTGCTTGGGCCAAGCTGTAGAAGAACTGAAAAAGAAAATTGCATTTTCTGCCATAAAAATTCAGTATCTTTCTCGATGCGGTAGAGATTGATTTCCAGAGAAAATAATTATCCTGTAGTGGAAGTCAGATAACTATATAAAAGTGAAGAATGCAAGGCTCTGGCTTAAAGCCAGTCCCCATCTTTAGGTTTCCTCTGGATTAATGTTGTAGCTGGTTCTTTCTCAGCCTCCACTCTGTTTCCATATAATATGTAAAGGTCGGCTGTACACTTGAATAGTGTTTTTTATCCAGTCTGTGGAAACTTAGAAGAATTTTCATTGGCTATAAAAACAGAAATGCCAAACAGAGTCTCATCTGGGTCTTCAGAGCTTTCATGAGATCACCCAGATCAGGTGACTGTAGACGTGACACACTTTTTTCTGACAGCAGCCTATATATTGGCTCTTCAGGTCAAGCTAAACCCACAGGCTGCCAGTTCAGTGTCTCTTTTGTGTTTATCTGCGGTGGGTGGAGGGAAAGATCTGTAATACACGTTAATGCTGTGCTCATTATAAATTTTAGGTTAGGGAGCAAGAAGCCAACCTGCGTTTCAGTTTCTTTGGTAACCATATATATATGTATGTACACACACCCTATCTATCTGTCTGTCTGTCTGTCTGTCTATCTTTAATATCTATAATGTTAAAGAGCTATCTTTTGTTCCCTAACATTAATCCTCTGACTGTTCCTAATTTGTGGCCTATACCTTGACACTAATAGTGTATGAGTACTTTTCAGCTTATCCTTGACATTGTTACTGTGTTTTAAAAATAGTTGTGCATATAATTACCCATTTTTACTCTTTTTTCATATATGCTTATGCTATTATAAAATCCAATAAAAATGGGTGAACTGAAAAGGAAAGAGAAACCAATTTAAATTACATTTCTAAATTAGATATCTAATACTGATAGATTCACTTCCTTTCAAATATAACACTCAACAAAAGAAACAGTAAAAATGCAAATATTATTTCTCTTTATAATGAGATTTCATTGCACACTAGTTCTTTGCCTAACCCTGGAATTGCCTTAGGCATTGCAGTTGCTTACTTGATCTCCTTCTTTCCTTCTTGTTATTGCTTTCTTTATTAAGCAATACTAAGTACTTTTGAATACTTAATGTTAAAACATTTAAGTTATTTACCTCATTAGATTTCAAGAGAATAAGGCATTTGTTTCATATGGTAATGATTTGCCATTTTACAGGACTAATGTCCAAAGTTCTCAAAGCACTTTACATCAGTAAATTGTACATCTTTGCTATGTTTCTGTCTTCATTAAACACTATTAATTTAATTTATGCATTAGGTGAACAAGAACAATGAAGCCAGCTGAAGCCGTATTGGACACAGAAGGTATATGCTTATGTTAGGAAATAATTCAGAGTGATTCAAGGGTGTACATTAGATAGATTTACTCTGGTCCCTTGGACCAAACATCCCCACTGGATATTTCAAAGCTCTCTCAGTGATTGGTCATTATTTCTTATCCTCTGGTCTCCGTAAGGGGATAAAAAAAAGATTCTCCATGTGGAGAGGAATTTCTCATTTAGTTGCTTCTGACAGAAGTCTGCTTCCTATGTACCAAAATCACTTTGCTAATCAAAACAAAGCAGAGAAAATGGCAGTAGTTGAGGTACTGCTCCGAAGCAAATCTCTAATGTAGGTATGGATGAATCTGCAAGACATGTCCAAGCCAGGGCAGAATTGAAAAACACCTGTATGAGGCTCAGACAGGAGCCAGTGATTCCCAGTTTGTGATTGTTGAATAACACAGCAATTGGGAATGGGCTATGAGTACAGGTTAAGATTGCCACTTGTCCTGGTTTGAGGTAAAACAGAACCAAGTTTCTGTTCAGTAACTTTACTTTTTGGTTAAGCCTCTTCTAACTAACTGAACTCTCTGAAATTAACATTATATTTTTCAGACATTGTCCACTTCCAGAGACTGGTAGGACCTGATTGTTTCTAATTTATGCCAAGGAATGGTATCCAGAGAGGCTCTTGGTTACACATATTGCTATAACAACCAAGGTCGGCTAACTTTGTTATTTGCCCCGTTGAAGGGTCAGAAGCGGAAAAGCGTGGACAGGTCCCACCTGCGGGGAGGAGCGGACAGGACAGGTGACCCAAAACTGACCAACAGGGTATTCCATCCCACCTGCCCCATGCTCAGTATAAAAGCCCAGGGATCAAAGGGTCAGCCCTCTTTCTTCAATGGCATCCGGGGAGGACTTTTCTGTTCGTCTGCCTTGGATCCCGATTCGTGTGTTCCTGAATCCGGGTCTGGAATCCAGTTCCCATCCATAGCTGAGTCCAGCCTGGGACTTTCCCAGTGCCTGCCGGTGACATGATCCTCATCCTGGCAGCTTGATGTGGTTTTGTATATATTGTATATATTTCATTATTTTCTTTTTATTTTATTATTAATATTTCATTAAAGTAGTTCAGATTTTTCTAAACTCATGCCACTTTCCCTCATCTCCCTTCCAGGAGAGGTGGGGGACAGCATCTGTTGTTTGTTTCAGTGGCAAGTCTGGCACAAACCACGACACCATAAATCAGCCAGTGACACGAACTGCTAAAGCAACTGAAGTGGTTTCAAGTTACCAGTAAGCACCTCTCCCCATTGCACATTTAAACTTGTTAAAAAAAAACACTTCTGCAGTAAAGTGTCCAGCTGATATTTGTATGAATTATCTACTGTTGCTTCTTTTCTTATTATTCTTTTTTTTACTAGCCTTTCCTAGATGTGAACTCCTTTAAACAGGATCTTCATCTGTCCTTCTTGAAAGCAAAGCACTTAACACATATGGTGTTAAGTGAGGAAAATAACGAAATAGATGACATTTTGGATCCAGAGCCAGATATGGATGTTGCCATTCATTCCATGGCCTGATTTATCGTTGCAATCTTTGTATTACACAGTGCCATCAATGGGTTTTTTTTATATACAGACGTGGCCAACTAGTTTCAGAAAGCACTTTCATTAATAATTGAATCAAGATTGGTTTGCTGCATTACATAAGGTCAGATGATTGATTAACATATGGACAGCAGCGGAGTGGGGGAAATATTTTCAAAACTTCCGAACACTTTCTCTGTAAATAACCATAACTCCTTTGCTGTTCTCCAATTATGGAAGTTTCTGCCACCTACTTAGTAAGCAGTATGGTATTTAGATGATCTAGCTATACCATAAATGCCAGTTAGAGGAAGCAATCAATTTACAGTTAGTCCAGTGTCCGAAAATAATTTATCCAGCTTTCTGATGAACATAAGGAAGTGCAAAGCAACAACTGCTTGACAGAGGAAAAAGGAGATGTATCTCAACTAAATAGGGAGGAAGAATTCAGTAAGCTCTTAACATATTATTTGCTATCTAATTTGTTTTTCAAAGAAGTAATGTTTATTTAACACAGTAGCATTTTACTACATGCAGCGCTAATGGAGGTTAAATAAAAGACACAAGGGCAGCAAAATCCCTCACTTACTTTTTGCACGAGAAAAAAACTGCTATGTGAGAGAAATGCAGATTAATTTCTCAATCCTCACGGCACTTTTTGACACCACTGGCTATGGGTTACCTCTTAAGGATTTGAAGATTTTACTAGGGCTGACTGATTTAGATTTGGATAGGTTTAAATCATGCTTGTCAGTGTGCTATTAATTTTTAACCACAGTCATTTTTTCCCTAGACCTGTTAATATGCTAGGCAGTCCCAGGAAGCATAAAACTTTGACCCATGCTCTCCAGCATTTGCATACAGCACTTTCTGTAGGTGCTTTAGTCTGTAATCAAAATTCTAACTATCTCCTCAACAGCATACAGATACGGAAATCCACAGACCCAGATAAAAGGGCCTTCAAACTGGCCGTATGATTATCAGACACACTTTCTTTTATGTTAACTGGTCTTTTCCGACTCAATTCAGATGAAACATAAATAATGTCAGCTGACTACTAAACTCTGCAGACAACACTACTTCTCTGGAGGTGCAGTGTGGTGGAATATGATTTTTTCCTTAAAACCTACCAATTATTTCCATGTCTTTTCTGGACCTTGAGATCTCTATGGGAGCCGCATTAGTCAGAGAAATATAGTAAGGCTAAGATCACCGTTGCCTCAGTGCAATGAAAACTTTGTTTGAGGCGTTTCTGACAACCCGTTTGGGAATGAATGCAGCCCTGTCTTTCAGAATTCCAAAACGGATCACTGCACAACCCCAAACTGTCTCAAGTTTTCAAACTGAGACAACTTTGTAGAACTACTAGAAGCATTTCATTACCATTGGTCTAACACTGAATTTTTTTTTAAAAGCTTGTTAGAATATACTTGCAGGCTTCAAAATTGGCAGACTTTCATTTGAAAACTCCCTCATCTACATGGTCTTCTCCACAAAGACTAAACTTTTAGTTGCTGTACTTATGACTCATGCTAACTAAGCAGTGATATAAAGTCTGTTGAAGACACCTGTTCTGAGCTCTCCAAAGGGTCAGCCAGCTTAAGAGCTCAGATCTAACATCCCTGTTGGAAGGAAAATTCTTTACTACTGGAGGGGACTTTTGTCCCTGTGTGGTGGGTTGGCCTTGGCTGGACACCAGGTGCCCACCAAGCTACTCTATCACTCAGCCTCCTCAACCAGACGGCGGGGGAAATATGATGAAAGGCTTGTGGGTTGAGATAAACACAAGGAGATTATGCACCAATTACTGTCATGGACAAAACAGCCTTGACTTGGGGAAATTAATTTGTTGCCAATCAAAGGTTAGAGTAATATAATGAGAAATAAAAACAAATCTTAAAACATTTTTCCCCCACTCCTCCCTTCTTCCTGGGCTCAACTTCATTCCCAATTTCTCTACCTCCTTTCCCCAAGCAGCACTGGAAGACAGGGACTGGGGTTTGCGGTCAGTTCATCACACGTCTCTGCCACTCCTTCCTCCTCACTGTTTTCCCCAGCTCCAGCATAGGGTCCCTCCCACAGGAGACAGTCCTCCATGAACTTCTCCAATGTGAGTCCTTCCCACAGGCTACAGTTCTTCACAAACTGCTCCAGCGTGGGTCCCTTCCACAGGGTACAGTCCTTCAGGAACACACTGCTCTAGCATGGGACCCCCATGGGTTCACAAGTCCTGCCAGCAAACCTGCTCTAGCGTGGGCTCCTCTGTCTCCACAGGTTCACAGGTCCTGCCAAGAGCCTGCTCTAGCGTGGGCTTCCCACAGGGTCACAGCCTCCTTCAGGCATCCACCTGTTCTGATGTGGGGTCCTCCATGCGCTGCAGGTGGATATCTGCCCCACCATTAACCTCCATGGGCTGCAGGGGGACAACCTGCCTCACCATGTTCTTCACCATGGGCTGCAGGGGCATCTCTGCTGCAGCGCCTGGAGCATCATCTCCTTCTTCACTGACCTTGTTGTCTGCAGAGTTGTTTCTCTCACATATTCTCACTTCTCTCTTCTGGCTGTTGCTGCACAGCAGTTTTTCCCCTTAAATATGTTATCCCAGAGGTGCTACCACCATTGCTGATGGGCTTGACCTTGGCCAGTGGCAGGTCCGTCTTGGAGCCAGCTGGCATTGGCTCTATAGGACATGGGGGAAGCTTCTAGCAGCTTCTCACAGAAGCCACCTCTGTAGCTCCGCCGCTACCAAAACCTTACCACGCAAACCCAATGCATCATGACAGTCCTACATCTGCATTGGTCAGGCTTACAGAAAAGTGAAGCAAATGATGGTGAAACAGATTTAACTCTGGACATATCATACTATGTATTCAGTTGAGAACTGGAGATCAAACAGCAGTCTCAAGCAAGCCCTTTGCTATTAATTTTCATAGTCACTTAGGAAACTATTATAGAAAAAGCAGGCAAGAATGTTTCCTGCATGGAAACCTCATGTCATCTGTAGAACTCGGCATTTATCCTGGGATATCCGATCAGCATTTAGACTCTGTATTAGCCTTCCTGTTACCACTGCCCTCAGTTTTTCCTTTCTTCCCAAAGTTCATTTCTCTGGCAAAGAAATACAATCAGAGAATCAGAGAGCTGTGAAGAACTAAAGTCAATAACTTTTTTCAGACATTGTCAATAATACCCTAACCATCCAGACAGATGCTTGCTTAGATTTTTCTTTAAAAAAATCTCTTGACACAGATTTTGTATCAGCCTCATGCAGTCTGACCCAATGCTTGACAGTATTTGTTGTACATTAAACAGATTTTTTTCCTTTCCTTGAGCCTTGGAAAATACAGATTTATTTTCCTCTTTATAAAAATGAGATTTTTTTTAGTTGAGGAACTGAAAATTCATTAATGTTCTCTTTTCCAGACTAAACAAACCACATTTTCTAAATCATTTGTAATATTTTCCATACTCTCCAGGCAACTTTTCAATAAAAAAAAAAAAAAAAAAGGAACTAGATTCAAAAAGTTATTTTCTTCCCTTATCATATGTAATTTTTTTTCCATTTGCTATCACGACCTCCTTCATTTTTTCTCTTTTTCTGTGACATTTATTATTTTCTACATCCCTATCCAAATCAGGCTGAATCTTCCTCTGTAGGTTGTATCTCACATGCCTGAAAGAGAATATATTAAAAAAAAGGAAGAATGTCAAGTTGTCCTTATTGGTCTTCTAAGACACCCAAAGATTGCTCTTCTAAGACAATTTCTAACACATCCAAATAATTATTAAATGAGTAATAATTACAATTGTTCATATGAGTTATTACTTCAACCTTGAAAACTCATTCTTAATTTTTTTTGGTACCACAGCTATAAGGTTCCATGTCAGTATTTTTACAAACAAAATTTAACATTTTACCACCCAAATCTGTATTATTCATTACCGAAAGTTTTATCTTTACAAAAATCTCAGTGAATCTTTGACTGTTCTGCCACAAAGCTCCCTGTTGTTAAAATTAGAGCACCTTGCTTTCATTAAATTCTTTGCCTTGGGTTTGTTTTTTTTGTTTTGTTTTGGGTTTTTTTTTGATTGGAAACTCTTTGGTGCAAGAACTGTCTCTTACTATGTTTGTAAAATACATAGCAGAATGAGGCATTAATCCCACTTGGGGATTCTCCTGTTGTTGTGTTGCCAGGCAAAATATTTTAGTGCTAAAATCTCCAATAAAAATATTTCTCTTGCTACTGTCAGTAATAGCTGTTTCAGGAAAAAAGAAAATTAAAAATAAAAAAAAAAAGTATAACTAACTTGGTAACACAGTCAATCTTTCCTCTCAATAGTCAAAAATCAAAAGATTTAATCTGATACAAGATAAATGGTTTGGGGAAATAGCAAATGCATGTGAAATATGGCTTGAAAGCTCTCCTGTGAGAGGCTAGAGAGGACACAAAGCTCTTTAAGTGTATGGGGGGAGCACTTTCTGTGCCATTAGTGCTTGATTAGATAGGATAACACATAACGTAAGAGAAAATTAGACTCTGACAAGAAGCAATTGAACCTTGAGTTTTGACAGTCATCTGTTGGACACCTTATCACTTTTATCCTTAGGGCCTCTTAGATGACACATAAGGACTTTGTTCCAGTGGATAATTATCATAAGTGCATAGTGAATTGTTATGCCTTTTTCCAAAGATGCATTGGTTAGCCCTAAGCACTGCCACGGTGGAGTATTTTGGGGGGCCTGATTTTGTATGCTGTATGTTACAGCAACCGTGGTCTTTGCTGGGTCATAGAAAAATACAAAGGTCATAAAATCAAGAGTTTGAAAAGCAGAATAGCCTTCTAGTCTTGACCTGTTTGATTGGTAGACAGTTTTAAACTTTCTAGCATAGATTAGAAAGGATAGATACTGGATTATTCTTGTCTTCTACATGAAATATTTTTTTTAAGTTATATCAGTGTCATGAGTCAAGCAGTGTCCCACCATGAAGTGCTTAAAAGAAACAAAGAGAATTTACCTCAGAGTAAAAAAAAAAAACAAACAACCACAACTTTTGAAATTATAATAAACATGATGTAGCTCCTGAGAAAAGGAGAAATTTACCACATTACTTACAGAAGATGAAAGCCGTTGGCTTTGGTTGTAGTCTCAAGTTAACCTTCCATCCAGGTGTACGCCACAATTGTACGTAAAACTGTTAACATTCAGCAGATAATCACTGCCAAATATTTCAGTGAGGTTGAAGGAATCTTTTACTCTGGAGATATATTCAGATATCAAGATTTCTGAAACAAATGGATCAAACAGGATGCAAGTGTTAATCAGAATCTTACAGTGGTGCTTAGTTTTCATACTTTCAGGTTCAGAGTCCAGAAGGTGTCTAAAAGCATAGCTCTATCTAGGGTGTAAGCAGCATCTATCCAAAACAGCTTGCCATAAAGGGTTTGCATTTCAGAAAATCAACTGACTTTATGATATTACTATAATTTGGGAGATTTAAATGTCATTAATACCACTGTATTAAATCTAAATCCAAGGAAAATTTCAGTTTCACATAGTGAATTTAAGGCTAAATTTAATCTCTATATACACACAGTAGTTGCCTTTCTCTGTCATCATTAAAACAAAGGATAACTATATAAAAATTGGTACAATAATGAATAATTTCTAAATTACACATGTTCCAAGGACAAGGGTTTATCAGACTATTGTGCTTTTCACTGGCAACAGCAAAATAGTTACAAATACTGCAAATTAGCCACCCAATAGTTTGTTATCGTAAACAGTATTGTCTTAAAAGTGATTCAGAATGACGTTTTGGTGGTTGGTTTTTTGAGGGTTGATTTTTTTTTACTGTTTTTTAGTAACCAGCGTGCCTTTGATGCCAGGAAAGTCTCTGTGTTTTCTGTCATGGAAGGAGAAATGTGCACACAACTTTGGATGTAACTTGCTGATGTCATAATTCGCTCTGAAACATGATCCATATGGGTTTGCCCACAAATGCAAATTTGGTTGGTTTGCCAAATTTCAGGTAGGGCCCACAGAGTGAGTTCAGGTGCGTAGTCTTCCATTTCATATGTTGATAGACTGAAGCACTCCTGACCAGAGTATGAGCGGTTTACAAAGGTCGTATTAGTGATCTCTGTAGAACACTTTAGTAATTTCTATCTGATTTTTATTTTGTGTTCTGCTCAAAGCAGGTATTTAGTAAGACAATAGGTAAATTCATACAACAAAAAATAAATCGCAAAGTAATTTTGCAAGGTCAGAGTAACCGGGAAACTATTAGAGGTGAATTCATTGTTATTCATTTCACTTCAAAGTTAAATGTCAGTTCCCATGACCCAGTAAATGGAGTGTAATTACTGAAAGTATATAAATGATATAACTGAGAAAAATCTGACTCCTGTAGATGTTCTTGAGAAAGGCTTTTTTTCATACATCTGGGTGATTAAAATATTGAACTCCTGGACAGCAAGATCGGTCAAATTACTTCCCCATCTCCTGACAGAAAAAATACACTTTGAGGGGCCTTATTAAGCAATCTATCTCTATTGAGCTCATTAAGTTCTGGACAGCTAATAAGAATATAATAGAATCTTGGATGTCCTCTATAACATAATCTGACAAGTTGAAGCGCCACTCCAACTTCATTTGGATGGGCAAACAATGAACCATATGCTAGTTTCAAATTCAGCTTAGCTTCCTTCTTGTTTTAGTAGGACTCATGCATTTGTAAAGTTAGCTTAAATAAAAATCAGGGTTGCCTATTCAGCATCATTCTAACCTCTCTTTTTTCCTTGTGAATGCTGTCACAATTCATCTCACTTCTTACTCTACAAAAGACAAATATAGCCACTTCTTAAAAGATGCTTGTAAACATCTATGCACAAAAATACATTTTAGTGCATAACAAAAAGTTGATTTTGGTCTGACAAAACATAGGGCTTAACCGCGTATTCAAGAGCAACGTCTACTGGCATCTGACATACTATGTACTTCTATACTTACATTCACGTCTCTCATTTACAAAGCCCCATTACAGGTTGTATATAGATTTAATCTGTTCTTCTGCCCGTTTTCTTCCCCTTTTTTGAATATGTGATGCTTTGACCTCTTGTTCCTTTCTTTTTCCTATTGGATCAGAAATCAGTCTTGCTATATTTAATCCTTATTTTAGTACCAACCTACTTGGCAATAATGCTGTCAGAAACCCAACATATAAGCCACCAGCCAGTCCACCTAAATGGCTAACATGATTTTTCAAGCACAGCAGCTCTAATAGACAGTGGCACTCAAGGGAGAGAGGCAAATAATGTTAGCACTCATTCACCTGTAACTCCTTAGCTCAAATGGTCGTATGCTAATTTGCAGAAGTAAAAGCATCTCAGCTGCAAGGCAAGACTGAAGAAGGCTCGAATTCTCACCTCCAAAGTGAGATAATTTCCCTGATCTGACACCAAAACCCTCCTGCTTTTCCTGGAGAGAAAGAGATCTCCAAGTGTCCGCCATGCTGTGCATCTGACCTTCACTGACTCTCTTAAAACTCTGCTTCTCCTCCCCTTTTCTTAACACCTTGTGCAAAGGCTGAGGCGTAGAAAGCTTTCCCAAGTATTGGAACTGGGCATTGGGTTTTCTCAAAGCTCATCCTCCTTCCCATCCAAACAGCTCTTATATGGGTGAGCTCAGATACGACAGTGGTGCAGAAAGCAGTGCGAGCAGGGGTGCAGCCCTTGTGTCGCTGCAAGACCTCCACTACTAATTCAGCCACTCTGCTTGATCAGATGCCCTGTGTTGCCCATCAGATCATCCGAATGTACCTTTCTGAGCTAAATTTTTGCTCTGGTGATAAAGCCTTAGGGTACCTAAAGGCATGAAAATCTAACTTAGCCTACAGGGTGTGTGGAAAGGAACTATTTATAAAAGCAGTCCAAATAAACGGGTTGTTCAGAGGAAGAAAACTGTCATCAGAGGTCATCCAAGCCCCTGGTAATGTCAAGGGCTGGTACAATAATGAATTGAAAGATTCTATAAATGGGAGAAAATGTTTACAGCTGGAATTATTGAAATTCTTTTGATTATAATCAGGTGAGACTGGTATCCTGCCTTGGACTGTATTTGTGGATTGCTGGCACTGAATCAAGTTGGAAGAAGCAACTTTTATTACCAATGCTGCTGTTCTTGTGTCCCAGATTTCTGGGATCTTCCACAACACTACTCTGACTTCGTCAGGCAGGTCATTAAAAGCATCCTGACTGGAAAAGGACAGAGTAAGGGAACTAGGTGCTGAAATACCTCTGTTGTCCGTGCTGAACACTGAACATCATCTTTTCCACAATCTTCCTTTAGCCATGTATTTCTACTCACTTATCCCTTCAGCTAATATTCTTTGTTTTCTTAGAATCAAATTCACCTTTTCCAGTGTTGCTAACCTGTGATCAAAGAGGAAGGAAGCACCTGTTTGTAGAGCCGATCAACCCAGGGAGTGTGCCAGACCTTGGTGCGCTTGATCTGCTTCTCCCACAGCAATGTCAGAAGCAGAAACCAGCCCCAGAGACAGAACCTGCCTTTTATATCTTTACTGTTCTTTTCTCTCCTTGTTTATGTTCATTTATTTTGCTTTATCTAACAGGAGATAGGATCAGACTTCAACTGCAAGATCTCAAGTTGCCCTAAACTCTCTTTCTTTTCTCCTTTCAAAGAGAAAAGAAAACAATAAGACAACAAATGCGACCTTTGAATCATTTTAACCATATGTGTTCATTCCAGAGGTAACCCGAGTTGCTTGTTTTCAGGCTTTAACAGCCAAATTAGTCTCTCTGCTGTATGTGTCCATGCTGCAAAACCATACTCAATACCCTCACTAGTGTTGCCCATTCTTGCTCAATCCTTTGGTATTCTGGGGACATTCTATGTGTCTTAATTGCACATTGAGGATGCTTTGCAGATGAATTTATATTTCCTCGCTGGAGCTTGCTGAAATGCACCCCCAGGATCCTAGTCCATCTTGACTTCTGCAGCAAACCTTGATTCATGTCTAAGCACACATGTGGGTTTCCTTTTTTTTGGAAATCAGATTATATAGAAGTCTCGCATGACGAAGACTGATGTTAGCGTGTGAGTGCAGCTAGGACATAAGCACGGGCATCTGCTGAACTGAAGCACCTGAAGTCCACTGATACAGATGTCATCTACCATTTCTTCCCAATTCATCATGAAAGGTCCCACCTGTCCTGTGGGGAGCTATTAGGCTTCTGTACTGTCTTCATGGTCGGCTGTCAGCTCAAGACACAGCAGAACCCAGCCCCACCAGTTAGCCCAGACAGTTCCATCAGGAAGCTCACGGGAGAGAGGTTTTTGTGTAGATGGAAAAAAATCAGAAGCAAATTTAACAAGAGCTATGCAATGATGAGAATATAAAGTTTAGCAACGTCAAGCAAGGACTCCTCTGAGCTTAAAAGAAGAGAAACAGGAAATGTTAACAGTAAAGAGGAAGGACAAAATAATTCCTTTTGCTGCCAGATTTTTTTTTCTTTTGTAAGAAAATGACAGATAACAGTAATTTGACCTGAAACCCTAGACCACCAGCGACTATGTAAGCTTATAGCAGTAAATTTTGTTAATGTCCTAGACTTCAGGGTCCTGAGATCCCCTCTTATTAGAGCATCAGTCATCTGTACTTGTGCAAAGTAGTTATAAAATACTACTGTCTCCACACTGCAAACGTATTAGACCCAATTTACTAGATGAGACAGTTACTATGCGACAGAGGCTTAGAGGTTTTGAGTCCTGTCTTAGCATGCTCTTGGCTCTTAACAAATAACTCATCAAGAGTAGCAAGAGAACCTTCTCATGAAAAAAAAATATTAAAAAAAGGGCACCCACAAATAAAATGAAAGCCTGAGATATGCCACACAGTTACTCTTGTTTTGTTTATGTGGTGGTCCATTTCACTGATACCTCTGTAACAAATCTACCACAAAATGACACTCCAGAGATGAACATTCATAGGGAAAGTCACTGACTTAAACCAGATTATTGTTCTTTTTTCCAGTCTATTTTACATCCATTCCACTTGGTCCTTCAGAAGGTGAAAAACAGCACGCTCCTATCTCTTGGTTAACTCTCCAGCTCAAGAATATTATGAAATATTTCTTATTTTGTTTGTTGTTTTTTTTCCTCTCAATATTCATTTTGCTGTCATTAAAGGGAAAAAAAATAGTTTCTCTAAACAGCTACTCTTTCAAAAAGCGTCAGATGAATCTCACCATTCTACCTGTTCATGCATATATATAGTGATATAGATATATAATTTGTCATACAATACTTCTTCTTCCTAACAGAGTGTGCTGTACCCACTGAGGTGTGACCGGACATCACAAGCAACTCCATGTGATTTTACATGATGTACTACCCTAGCTCTGCTGCCTGCAGTACAAGCCACACAAGATTTAGGTGGCAAAAAAAACAAAGAAAAGAAAAAAAAAAAAAAAAACAAACCAAAGATAAAACTTGACAGAAACAAAACAAAGTGTTTTTATTACGGTGTCACTACCTGAACTAAGGGCATGGTTTTCTGAGAAATCAGAATGCACCTTTACCTCTACTTGAAATGAAACGATGAAGTGAATCATGCAGTGGTTTGTTTTACATGAAATAGTCTCCCATGGTCTCCTGGGAATGTCGGTGAGCCGTAATAGGCACTGGGATTTTTCATTGGATACTTGCACTTCTGAGGAAACAGAGCCTTACATCTGCTGTGCCCATAGCCCTCGACAGACTTACTTGATCCTTGGTGCTGTGGATGCACAGAACAGCTAGCAGCATTCCTCTAACTCACAATTCAGAAAAAAAAAGAAAAAAATAAAGAAAAAAAAAGGAAAAAATTAAAATAATATCTCTTGCCTTCTCTTTCTTTCCTCACATACCTCCAGAGGATAACAACTTTCAAAACCTGTATTTTACAACAGGGAAGAAAATAAATGTCTGCTTTTGAAACAAGAGTTATGCAAGTTTGAGGAACATGTGCAGATTCACAGTTTTATGCAGTATATAGAGCAGAGCCATGTTTTCAAGATGTGTAAACAAGAAAAAATAATGGCCCAGAATTTCAAAAGATTTTAAGCTCATCACCATGATATTATTGCCACACGTTAGGCTGAACTACAGACTACGATCTCTGATTTGCACGCTGAATTTCTACTGCAACATATTAATAAGTTTAAAAATAAAGGAAAATCCTAATGTAATTATAAAATTATTTCAGAGGAAACATGCTGAAACTTTAAAGTTTATTAATTGCACTATATGAAAACAGTAGCTTGCATTTCAAAATTTTAGTGTTGTTGCAGAGGTATATATCAAGTGTATTAAAACCTTTGTACATTCTAAAATTAAGCTGGTGTTGTCAAAGAAGGTACATGACTTAGGTAGCTGCTACCTATAGAATCTTCTGAAAATTCTAAATTAAATGCCTGCTTTTTATTAATTATGTTTCAAGTCACATCATAATTTTGGTATGTATAGCTACTCATCACTGCCCCCGGTAATCATTTGGGACTCTGTCTTTTTGAGAATCTTGAAGCCTTATAGTCTTATTATTTATTAATGAATATTTACATTTTAATTCCACACATTTTGGGGGAATTCAGTTTGAGACGACAACTCATACATCCAGGTATCTTAATCAAAAACTAAATTCCACCCTTTAGGTCTAATGCAACCTCATCATCTGCTGTCAGAAGCTGTTCAACAGTTCATATGATTCAGAAATAATACATTACAAGATCAAAAGGTGAACGCTATGTTAGAACTGTCTTCCAAATGGAACTTCTTTGCGTACAAAATTCAGACTATAAATGTGTCTTCATTTCTAAAGGGGAACAAAAGTCAAAATCTAAGGTTTTCCTGCAAGGAAAATTTGTTCCAAAAAACTTTGTTTCAACTGCCCTGAAGCATTATATTTTGATAAGGTAGAAATTTGCTGTTCTGATAAAGTTGAAAAAGTTGTTTCGTCTTTTTTACTTTTACTATATATTAAATGATAACATAAAATAAATGTCAAAATGAAATGTTTTGACCTTATAAAAATGTTTCATTTTGGTAAATTTCCCATCAAGGTCTTTAAATTAAATTTGTACATTCTTGAAAAACATTTAGGTGTTGCTAAATTGGCATTTTTCTCTGGCAACCTGTTACACTGGAAAAATCTTGACTAGCTCTCATCAGCAGACACTGCCAAATAGTTCTCTCCTGTAGATCTATGTGTCTATTTATTCTGTTTCAAGCTCTCTTTGTGAGGTAGATTAGCTTTCACTGAATTAGCTGAACTGAAATGCCTTTTTCTAAACCATGAGTGTGGATAGGTGAAATGTGACTTGTGCTGCCTGTGGTTTCCTCATAGCTCCCAAACTGGGGCTCTTTCAGATGATCGATGGTGTGACATAGTCATGCTGGGTGGTTTTGGGTCCCTACTTTTGCATGGAAAGACACTGGTAGGCACTGTAGCTCGCAGCCAGCTGTCTATCTAGCCAAGCCACCCTGTGACAGGCTAGATAGTCATCGCCATCTCTCCTCTCTCATATTTGTCCTTCCCTTGAGCTCTATGAGCATATGCATATGGTTGTTGGCTGTAATGGTTCTTGATCACGTGGAGGCTCTGGTGTGCATCTCCTGGTGTGACAACTGTTGGCCTATGGGCACTTCATTTTGTTTTACTGTTCTACCTTCCTGAAGGACAGCAAAGGTATAAACACTGGGATGATCAAATGGTTTATTTAGGTGTATTTAATGGACTCCTAAAAGACACATTTATTGGTTATGAAAAAGATATCATCAAAGCACCCAGAAGTGAAATTCCCTCAAGTGAATCTGTGGCCTGCGCAATTAGAATTTCTTCATAACAGTCTGTTAATTTGATCTCATGCTCTCCTGTGAGGTCCATAAATAAAACCCAAAAAGTTGCATAATAAGAAAAGCATGCAAGCCATGGCCAAGTACAGAAAATGGTAATATGAAATAAAACCATTGGCAATGACTGATGCATCTCTCAGTACTGGTAGGAAGCTAAAAATCTGTCACCAGTTAACATTTAGTATATAAGACAGTTTTACTATACTTCTGTTCATTTCTAACTTCTTCACTCTGCTTCCTATCTTGACTAAAAGACTATCTTCCATCTTCACAAATGTTTCTGTTGGAAAGCTAAAACTTCTGTTCCTGGAAGGACAGGATTTACAGTTACATTAACTTGTCTGTAAATAGGAGCAGCAGTGAAAAAGGCAAAAAAAGGGATGACAGAAAAAAGGACCTGAAGAAAACTCTTAATTAACTTATGTAATGTTCTGCATCATGTGGAATATTCAGGAGGTATATTTTGAGCAATGTTTTTTTTTTCATTGTGTGCAGAAGGCATTCCAATCATATGTATTTATTCTATCTGAACCTCTAACAGAAAATAGTATATTAAAGGATAGAAATAATTTCAGTTCAAGTGAAATACTAAGTACTAAAAACAATTCCTTTTTCCCCCAAAATCTCTTGTTTTACTGTAACATAACAAAAATGTATTTGGGTTTCAGCACCGGTAGAGGGGATGGGGGTGGATGACAATCAATCTTATTCATAAACGTACATTAGAGACAAACGGTGCATAATTTAGATTCTCTCTTGGCTTGTTGAATCTGCAGGCAGCCATGCTTTCTCTTGCATTAACATTTTGATTGAATGAGCAGGGTCAAAACCATCACTTTTCTCATCTAGGGAAGGAAAACTATTCTGAAGCCAATCATCAATCAATGTATGTAATCAGCCTTTTTGAAGTACCTTGGGCTTTACACATAACTGGCTCTCTGTCGTAATAAAATCTAAATATCAACATCTTTTTCATTCAATAGTCCTACCACATATACAATAAAGTGTTAAAAGGCCAATAAGGACTTGAAATGTGTCTTGCTATTAACAATATTATTGCAATGGATTTATTCCAAAGGTTGCACCATTTCAACTCTATGGCCTTTGGTATGTTAATTAATTTGCATATAATTGTTTATACATTATTGTAAGACATAATATAGTCTTGCTACTTTATTCATTTTCTTGAAGTTAATGGCTTTTAAAATAAGTCCAATAAAGTCAAAGAAAATGTCACTAATATCAACCAAGTATACCTTTCAATATAATTTAATAGTCACTGACACTTTATAAGCCATAAAAGCACCATGCAACTATCTTTTAACAAGATACTGGTTTTCAACAATGTGCTGAAGCCATCCAAAATTATGTTGGTGGCAAGTATGAGAGCAGTAAAGGTGGTTAGTAATTACACAGTAACTTTCACTTGTAGTGCTTCACCAAGGATATCCAATTTGACACATGGGAAATGAAGACGCTAAAGGTTAAACAACTTGTCCAGGTTTACATAGTGAATCAATGGCTGAGCCATTTCCAGAGGGAGAAGCTCAGATGCTTGTCTCTGCATTCTCATCCCTCCGGTCTTACCACCTTCTTTGTGTGATACTTTTAGGAAACCTGTTCTACAGACTGGAAGTTGACTGGAACAGGATCTGCTTGGTTGGTAGGATTACTTCTGCCAAATATATCGGGATCAGATATAATAAACACAATGTCATTAGTCATCTTACTTTCTGAAGAGTAATAGTGAGGTTTAGACACTTTAACTGTTGTTAATATAGATGTCAATCTAACACAGTTTTACCTCTACACATATGGACACCCAAGCCACAGCGAAAGAGACAACACCCATTTCAGTACACCTAGGAGAGCACTGTGTGCCTAATTTCAGATTGAAGTTTTCTTGACTATTAGGATACCTCCATTGGATGAAATCACTGCTTTCTCTGTTAACTTAAGCATCAAATAACACCTCACAGTTACAGAAACCAGTGGAAAACTAACTTATGAACTCATAAGACACACATACAAAACGTATGTCCAAGGGTAGTGTATTCACTTTCATAGACTAGTGTAATATCTAAATATCATGCAACAGTAAATTTGTGGAGCGTATAGCTGTCCAAGCCAATAATTTTAAGGTCTTCAAAGCTCATATGGCATTACCTCTTCACTTTGAACTCGCTGCAGAAAATGCTTCTAAAAAACTCAAATAACTTGCTGTTCTCTCCTACAAATGACCTGATTACTGAATGGTATGTCACTAGATGTCTCTCTCACTGTAATTTCAAATCAGAGAATTTGCTTGCGATAGTGCCCGAATCTCTTGGACTTGCTCCAGGTCCAAGGTCAGAAAGTAGACACCTGATGGTTACCCTGCAGATTGTGGACCCACATCTAAACATCTACCGTTCATAGCTCAGAGAAGTATCATGAACATTTTAATTAAAAAACCTTTAAACATGTAATAGTCAACACTAAATGTAAGATCCTACCCTATCATCCTTGTCAGGTGAATATCTATATCCTTGGAAAGTTGACAGAGCCATTACTTGGCTATTCAAGACAGTAATCAGATTTTCTGAGCATCAATCAGCAATCATGAAGTCAGGAACATTTTATCATGAAGTCAGAAATACAGAGGGTTTTCATAAGCTAATCAGCAGGCATCAAATAGACAATCAATCTAATTAGTGGCTCACATTTGTGTGGCAATCACAGCTGCCAAACCTAGACGACAAATTTCATTAGTAATGAAATCTGAGAACTGTGATTTGTGAAACCTATCATCAGACTGGAATTGTGGTTATTTTAAAAGGAGAATTGTGATGGCATTTGAGGAATTTCATTTGCATGGTGGGGTTCACTTCCTGGTGTCTCTTTTTTTTTCAGGTTAAATCAACATCCAGGGTCACAATTTTCAAAGAGCTCATCTCTCAGTCTGGACCATAGTTTCAAACAAAGTTAGTGTTCAACACTTTTGTTTCCAAAATGTGACGGAAGCTTTTACAGCTCCTTATTTCCTACAGAGCTCTTTGAAAAATACCAGGCCAGAGCTAGTTATACACAGAGTACTTCTAGTGCAGTAAATATTTCTAGAGCTGAAAATTTAAGACATACACATATGTGCATATTCATGCATAAATTAACTATCTACAAAGGAAAAAATAACCAACTAAATCAAAAGGAGAAAATGCTCACAACATGCAATATGCCACTTATTAAGAAGAAGAAGAAGAAAAGATAGTGAATCCATCAAGGAAATGTATTTTTTTCTTGAGGAAACGGAGTCTCTTGTTCATGAAACACAGATATTTGGTGGGTTACTTTATTTGGCTATATACCGTGTCCCAGCCTTCCACACATTTTTAAATTACAGGTGGTGTTGCTGTTGCCTTAGAGTGAGGGGGCTGACATGAGGTCTTCTCCAACTCCATTTTGCTAAGACTCTGTAAAGTACCTATGTGTTAGTCTCAACGGCTAGTATGTACTGATTCCTTTACTCAGGCAGTGGAAAATGTCGTCTCTTATGTGCCTGTAGTCTGAGAAATGGAAAGAAACACCAGGAATTTCAGATCATTAATGCCCTACGTGTTGCAACTGTGGAATTGGAAAGTGATAGTGACCTTGAGGAGGACTCTATTAATTCAGGAAGAAATTTTTCACTATGAGGGTGGTGAGGCACTGGAACAGGTTGCCCAGAGAAGTTGTGGATGCCCCATCCCTGGAGATGTTCAAGGCCAGGCTGGATGGGGCTTTGAGCAACCAGGTCTACTGGGAGGTGTCCCTGCCCATGGCAGGAGAGCTGGAACTAGATGGTCTTTATAGAATCATAGAATCATAGAATGGTTTGTGTTGGAAGGGACCTTAATGATTCTATGATGCAATTTATGTATTTACGGTCTATCAGCCCCATATGATATGCTATGACCTTACCTCCTGATTCACCTTTAATTATAGAGACTGTTTTAACAGCAGTACATCTTTTGGTATTATACTCAAAGAATAATGGAAGTACTTGATATACATGGAAAAGAGTTACATATTTAGACTACTCTATAAAATGCAGTTGAAGCATCCTTATGAATCAGCTTTGAATATTGGTTCACTGCCTTATTTGAAATGTTCACTGATTTTGTCTGGAACAGTCTTGGAATTCTTAACACAACTAATCCAGCTGCTGATAGCCATCACTAGGATGGATTAACACTGCAATGAGCACAATGCTCACCATCATCTTAAGATAAAGATAAAGCTTTATAAACTTTAATTTTATCACATAATATTGCTAAAATTATAATACAAAAAGTCAGATTTCTATGTTAGCAATATCTAAACATTAAGATCAGACCTACGTTTAAATCAAATTTAAATGGATGGAGACTACCAGAAGGCTCCAAGGATTTGAGCTTATCCAAGCTTTCCCAGAAAAATTCAAGATAAATCTTCAATCATTAACTTCCATGTTTTCTCATCTTCCAGTTTAATCTTTTGTGGCATGAGGTTGCAATCCTGATTTTAACACCCTTTCCTTACAAATGCACAATTTTTAAAAAATGGCAGAAATACAAAATATTAAGTAAAAGTTGCTGTAGAAGGGAATATATAAGCAGTTTGGATTTTTTTTTCTTTCAAACTAAGAATCACAGTGTGAATTGGACTAAACGCCAAGAATAAAGTAACAGCTTAAAATGAACAGTTGAAATTAACAGGTGTTATAGCATATGCTAGATTTAACTGCCAAGTATTTCACACCTTCATTAAAACCTTTCATGTCAAATTTAAGGCAATGTTAAAATAAAGAGGAAAAGCATAGCTTAAAAATGAATAGCTAATTGTTAAGTTTCAGAATTGAGATACATGATGGCAGAGAAATTCTCAGTTCATTTTCCGTAGAATATATTTTAACTGAGAAGACACTCAACTGGAGTGTATCACACCTGATTTTAATTCTCCAGACTTTGTGTTTAACCTCTAGAGAGTAATGTAACCTACAAAGCGGTTCAGTAGGGGAGATAATGGAACAACAACAATGCATTCGTGTTTCATGCGTTCGAGTAATGGTAGGACTAGAGGGAATGGATTAAAACTAGAGACGGGTTGATTCAGAATGGATGTTAGGAAGAAGTTCTTCGCCATGAGGGTGGTGAGACACTGGAACAGGTTGCCCAGAGAGGTGGTGGAAGCCCCATCCCTGGAAGTGTTCAAGGCCAGGCTGGATGGGGCTTTGAGCAGCCTGGTCTAGTGGGAGGGGTCCCTGCCCATGGCAGGGGGGTTGGAACTAGGTGATCTTTAAGGTCCCTTCCAACCCTGACAATTCTATGATTCTATGATTCATGGGGGTATAATAAAAACAAAACAGACCAAGAGCAGTGAGGTGCACAAACTGAATGCTGAAAGACCTGGAAACCTGTAGCCTAGAAATCCAGTATTGCTTTTGCTAATAAGAGCCACAGACTCCCTACTAAATTTTGCAAGGTCTCAGACTTGTTAGGATAAAGTTGTGTTAACTGGTCATTGTAACAGCATTGTTTTCTTCTGACCAAGTGGTTATGGTTAATTTTTTTTGTTTTGCTTTTCTCATTATTGTATGGTACAATCATGTTTCCATACAGATATGAGTGACAAGTAGTTACACTGTGCAGAACAAGGTATGTCTGACTCTAACAATGTAGTATAGAGGAATAAAGACCTGTCATGATAGCAGAGGCTTTGAGGAGTGGAGAGACAGGATACAGTGTAGGAGAGTAACAGCATGGGGCTTGGCACAAGTTTGGCAGTAGAAATCCCTTTGCTATAAAAAAACTCACCAATCATCAATTAAATAAATGCAAACTTGAAGCTGGACAGCATTGGTCTTCAGAGTAAAAAAGAGGAAAAAAAAATATTATCTAGCATACATAAAAGGCACCATATTTAATAAATTCAGTTGTAATATGGAGTTGCAGACCAATGAAGAAAAAGCAAAGTGTACAAGAGTGTTAGCAAACATATAAAAATAACCCCAAGTGGATCCTAGGTACAGAACTAAGGACCCAGCGAGAAGTAGAAGGGTAAGCATAACTCCAGGAAAAGGAATAGAAACTGAGAAGTGTGTGTGTAAAAATATTCACTTTATTATTATTATTGAGACTTTTCAGCACAAAAGTGTTCTTTCTTTTTATATAATAATTAGATCTGAGTTAAGAACAATTCTTGGATGAGGCTGGTATACAATCTTCTAAATTCTTTTATACAATCAACGAATTCTTGGCTTTATGAATAAGGAGTATTTCCCCTTTGCCCACACAAAAGATTTTGAGCGTAACAAACTCAATGCAGGAACATAGCATCGGCTCCCTGAGACTTGTACTGTTTTCCCATCCATAGCAAGATCTATTTGAAAATTCCACATGAGTTTTGTACCTAGTGAAATCATCACCAATGGATTTTTTAGGAAACATTTCCTGTACAGAAATGTTTCCCCCAAAGTTTTTTTTGGGTTTTTTGTTTGTTTGTTTGTTTTCAGAAAACAATGTTGTTAAAAATGTCAAAATCAATGGGCATGCCTACATTGTTTATGTCCTTTTATCTGCAGCTGGGAATCACAGTTAAAACGTGACTTTTCTTTTTCTTCCCCCCTCCCCCGATATATGTAATAAGGAGTATTATCATTTATTTGCACTCCAGTAACACGTGGAAGATCAAAGCTGTATTGTTGTAGGTATTATACTAATATATAACAAAAACATACTCCAGAAGATTATAATCTTAATTCAACTAAAGAAACAGGATTTGGATATTCAGTAGAAATGAGACAGGCACATGGGAGAAGTGAGACTTTCATGAATATGGGAGTGTGTATCACCAGTGCACACTGGTTACTTAATCAGTCCAAGTACTTCAGAATTTAGAACCACAATAGTCTATAAAATTGTAAGGTAATAAAGATATATTTGAAGTATAATTTGCACACCAGAAAGCTTTAAAGGAAATAGGAATATTTGAATGTAACACAAAACTAAAGAAAACCTAACTGTTCATTGCTTTCTGTCTTATGCAACTATGCTAAAGGACAAATCCGGAATACAATATCAAGCATCTTCCAAAAAATAGCTAATTTGGGGAGTTTTTATTCCCACTTTGGAAGCTGCTCTAGAACTCAATTCCTCTGGTAGCTTTATAAATGCATTATGATAATGCAATTCTAAACTATTTATTTTAGCTAATAGCTATTTCCTTTAGGTGAACACAAACTGTGCTGAAGAGGGCTGTAAAGAAGAGTCTAGGAATGGAATCAGAAAGAATGTATGTTAGTCATTTTGGATTTTGAAAGAAAGGAAAGTAGTTTTTTATTGCAGATGGATGTTTCTAAAATACATTGTCCTTAGCCAATGATAAAATGCGAGGGGAATGTTTAGATATGTAGCCAAGCGTGAATATATATCTCTACTGCTAATAGAGTAGCTTATTATTTTGCAACTTTTGATTAAATCATAACATTGTAAGTTTTAAAAGATGATTGAGAAAATTTTTCCACTTTCACCATTTTTCTCTTTGGCTGATCTTTTAAAATAAGTACACACTTTAAAATAAGACACACTTTTTCTGTTCTGGGTTGGTTTTTGCCCTCCTTTCTTCCTTCCATTCCCTGATTTCCTAAAACTGTAGAACTGAACAGCAATTTCAGTCTGTAGAGCATGGCAACATCTGAATAAAATCCAGTAACAACACAGATACAGAGCTAGAGGTATTTCTTGCGTTAGTGAGTTGTTGGGTGCATTCTTTTTGTTGAAAAATTACCATCTTCTGAGGTTGAAAACACTTTACACTAATTTTCCTTATTTTCAATGGAAGTGGTAAACAAAAGTAGTGATTTTCCAGTTCACTGTTTTACCTCAGCTACACTGCTTTTCTTCTCTTTTTCTTTCCACTTTTTCAACTTGTAAATGGGGAAAAAAAAGGAAAAGGACAAAAATGGTAGTAACAAAAAACTGGATAACAATTATTAAAAATAAAATGTGCTAACTTTGTATATTAAAAAGTATACGATACTTTCACAGAATCACAGAATTGTAGGGGTTGGGAGGGACCTTCAGCGGTCATCTAGTCCAACCCCCCTGCCAGAGCAGGTTCACCTAGAGCAGGCTGGACAGGAACGCATCTAGGTGGGTGTTGAATGTCTCCAGAGAAGGAGACTCCACCACCTCTCTGGGCAGCCTGTGCCAGGGCTCTGCCACCCTCAAAGTAAAGAAGTTTTTCCTCATGTTGAGATGGAACTTCCTGTGTTCTAGCTTGTGTCTGTTGCCCCTTGTCCTGTCACTGGGCACCACTGAGAAAAGTTTAACTCCATCCTCTTGACACCCGCCCTTTAGATACTTATAAATGTTGATAAGATCCCCCCTCAGTCTTCTCTTCTCCAGGCTAAACAGACCCAGGTCTCTCAGCCTTTCCTCATAAGAGAGGAGCTCCATTCCCTTGATCATCTTTGTAGCCCTCTGCTGGACTCTCCAGCAGTTCCCTGTCCTTCTTGAACTGGGGAGGCCAGAACTGGACACAGTACTCCAGATGTGGCCTCACCAGGGCAGAGTAGAGGGAGAGGATGACCTCCCTCGACCTGCCTTTCCATTCTCATTTCTGCCCCAGATGCTTTTAGAAATCATACAGTTCAAGTAGTCTACTTAACTCCGAGGTTAAAAAAAGAAGGCAAGAACTGGCTCAAAGTATCACTAATAACACAGATTTTTTAAAATTTTCATTCAATGTCCTGAATCCTTAACCATTGACTGAAAGTCTTTGTTACATTATGGTTGCGTAGTAACCTAAATAAAGTAAATTATTTGTCTCTGCTGACTTGGTAGCAGACAAGGCATACATCACATCAACCACCTTAATAAATAGTACACAATTTGCACAAGAACACTGCCCAAGTGCCAGAGGGGCCCATCCATAGAGAGGGATCTTGATGGTCAGGTTTACAAGCATTTATATCTTTGGAGATTTGAGTTATCGATGCTCATATACCACATATGACTAAACAATAAACTTGATTCCACTATTATACTTCTATGTTGTTTATTGTCAGCACTAAATTTACCATGAAATTATTAATGAAGGAAATATTATCATCTCTGTGTTCTCCTGTTGGCTTGTTTCAAGAGAAAAGATCAGAGCCATGGAGACAGACAACGCTGACAAGTTTGATAGACTTCAAAACAGGAGTCTGCACGGATGAAGATTTCTGTGTGTATGTATAAAAATACTGACTGGAGCCTTCTGCTAAAATGTGAACAGTCTGCGTTCTTACTCTTTTAAACAGAAGTTGGATAGAAGAGCTGACCACAATAAAACAAAACTTCAGTGCTTTACTGTCAATCTAAATTCATCGTATGGAACCTATCATTCAACACATATTTCTCAGAGCAATTAAACCAGAGCATAGATAATCCCCATTTTCTAACAAATAAAGAGATTGTAATTCTGTATTTCAATTATACTACATTTTTAAATGATTTTGTATCGGCAAAAAAAAGAAAAATCCTTATGAAAAATAATTTTAAAAAACATCAAGTTCATATGTTCTAGCATATGCTTTGACCTGCAATAATCCTGGACAATCACAAAATATATTGCCTTCTGAATGGAAAACACACCAGACAAACATCCTCTGTGTTACAAAAATGAGTCACAGGCTACTCACAGCTGGGTAGCTTGATGCTGCCAAATTTTTTTTAGGATAATTAGATTCTAGTTAGGTACTGGAAACATCACAATTTTTTAACCCAGCTTTTGTGTATAAATTATATATTTTCCAAAATATCAGCATTTTCTATTTTGAGTTTGGATGAGTAACCTGTGTTTAGCACAGTAGGCAGACCTTGTGCTGTCGAGAGCCAGAACATGCTTTGTTCACATTCTCCTTCTTCAGGAAGAAGCCTTCACCAAGGCCCCCAAGGAGGACTAGTATTTCTGAAAGCACCAGCACATCACAGCCCAGTCATGTAAGATTGCTCCTTTTGTAATACCTGAAACATTTTGGGTTGGTTTTTTTTTTTTCAGATTGACTCTCCCATCCCTGGAGACATTCAAGGCCAGGCTTGATGAGGCTCTGAGCAACCTGGTCTAGTTGAAGATGTCCCTTACTGCAGGGGGGTTGGACTAGATGACCTTTAAAGGTCCCTTCCAACCCAACACATTCTATGATTCTATGATTCTGTGACTCTTAAATCAGCTCAGTGAACTTTCTGAGTGGTCCCTGAGTTCCCCTAGGTTGGGGGCCCATAAAAGGAAGTCTTCACATGGAACTGACATTTACTGAAGATCCCAGAAAGGAGCTTCCTGCTAAGTGACAGAGGGAACCCAAAAAAACCCAGCATAGTGATATATTTGGTTGGTTCCCTTTTTAATATGTAGTAGAGGAAAATAGGCAATTGTCCATGAAAAGTAGATATCTTCTTTAGCCTGGGAGATTTGCATAGAATCATAGAATTGTCAGGGTTGGAAGGGACCTTAAAGATCATCTAGTTCCAACCCCCCTGCCATGGGCAGGGACACGTCCCACTAGATCAGGCTGCTCAGAGCTCCCTCCAGCCTGGCCTTAAAAACTTCCAGGGATGGGGCTTCCACCACCTCTCTGGGCAACCTGTTCCAGTGTCTCACCACCCTCATGGTGAAGAACTTCTTCCTAACATCCATTCTGAATCGACCCATCTCTAGTTTTAATCCATTCCCCCTAGTCCTACCATTACCCGACATCTTAAAAAGTCCCTCACCAGCTTTCTTGTAGGCCCCCTTAAGATACTGGTAGGCCACAATAAGGTCTCCTCGGAGCCTTCTTTTCTCCAGACTGAACAACCCCAAGTCTCTCAGTCTGTCTTCGTAGGAGAGATGCTCCAGCCCTCTGATCATCCTCGTGGCCCTCCGCTGGACAAGTTCCAGCACGTCCACACCTTTCTTGTAGTAGGGGCTCCAGAACTGGACACAGTACTCCAGGTGGGGTCTCATGAGAGCAGAGTAGAGGGGGAGAATCACCTCCCCCGACCTGCTGGCCACGCTTCTCTTGATGCAGCCCAGGATACGATTGGCTTTCTGGGCTGCAAGTGCACACTGGTGGCTCATGTTGACCCTCTCGTCCACCAGTACCCCCAAATCCTTTTCTTCAGGGCTGCTCTCAAGTCAGTAACTGCCCAGCCTATATCCGTGCTTGGGATTGCCCCGACCCAGATGGAGGACCTTTCACTTGGTCTTGTTGAACTTCATGAGGTTGGCATGGGCCCACCTCTCCAGCCTGTCAAGGTCTCTCTGGATGGCATCCTTGCATCCTGCAAGGGCTATTCATGTAGAATTCTAAAGAGGGAAATGAATGATTTGGTCTGCCCATATTTATCTTCCATAAAGGTGCACAGTCTCTGTTACATTATTTTAGGCTTGCTCTGCTAAATCCTTGTCCACCCAATATAAGGAGCCTGAGCAAGTTGCCGCTCCCATGACAGCTCAGACAACCCAGTCCCAGCTACTCTCCAATGTGTGTGCAGAGCTCACGCTTAGCCATGTGCAGTGCATGCTTCCATCAGGAATGACCCTGGACTGGCAGAGGTGAAGAGACCGCTATAAGCAGTCCGTGACTCCCTCTAAGTAATTGATGAAGGCTACTCACCATGAACATTGAGGTCTCACAGTCCTCACATATGCTGGGGGCTGGGGAGTGCAGGGGGAAGGAAAAAAAAATCCTATGCAAAGACAAGTAAAGGGGCATTCCCAGCTTAAAAGCAAACTTTAAGACCCCATTTAAAGCATATTTTCCATTCTCTGACTTCCCATGAAGCAACTTATTCAATTCAAATTGAGCAGTCGCATGCTGGCTACCTGGACACTTTGCTTATTTTAAATATGTTATAATAAATCAAATTTCTTAGTGTAAACACATGTGTTCCTCTTGCTAATTTGCCCTCTCAGGAACTGAGACGATGACAAAGGAGGCAATCCTGGAAAGACGAGCATCCTTGGACACAGGTACCTACTTCCAAATTCCTGTGTTGCTATAAGCAGTTAAGATGGGAGTTCATGTGCCTTGAATCCTTTACGGCTCCTGCCTACAGAAGTGCAGCTTGACTCAGAAATAGCCCAGTGAGTATGGAAAGAAATGAGTTCATCTTCACATCTTCTGCTTTAAGCTTTGTCTTGGGGCTCATAGCAATTTCTCTGCTGTAGATTACATGGCTGGATACCTCTGGGATCCCTTCCCAATTTGAAAAGGCCAAGGGAGCAGCCTATAAAAAATGAACTCTTCCTGGCATCTGATTCAAGACATTGCTTAGTCACATGTTCCTCCATCTTTCGCTCCAACACAGAGTAAAAGAAATATACAGCTCAATAGAGTCTGTGAACATCTTTGTCATCAGCTAGAATTTTCCTGTTTCCTACAGCGAAGAATTGATGGACGTTTTTGCCTGTCCACCAGCTCCATGAGAAAGTGCCCTAGAAATACACTCACTTCTCTAACTGTACTATGATTTTATTATAATTAATCTTCATTCCCTTTCTGATTTTTATGTGCGAAACCTCAGCACTGCCTCTTCATTTCTGCTGATCACATCATTAATGGCCAGTAGTTTTCACAGTCAAATACTTTGGTGAAAGATACCACTCTGAGTGTGGAAGGCCTTGAGCTGAAGATCACCCCCCATGTGGGATGCCAGATACAGGAAATTTCACCGATGTTGCATACATATATGTGTGTGTGTCTGTGTGTGTAAATCATATATTATTTTCAGTATTCAGTTTTGGCCATTGCTGGAGACAGAATACTGGACTATAAAAGCCTATAATGGACTGGTTTGACTGAGTGAAGCAGGTTTTATGCTTTTGTAGACAAAAAAAGGTCAAAATATCAAATTACTACTTTTCAATTCTTGTTTTTTGGTTATGTACTGCCAATTTATGCTGCTGGCCCTTGTGAAAAGGACAAAGAAGTGTCTTCTATGAGAAAGGCATCCTGGTAGAAAGGCTTCAGCACCAAAAACTTCTTCAAAGGTGAGTCACAGTTGTGTAGGTTTCTGTTGCCCTTTGTCATTATACTCTACATATCTTAGACAGAAGAAAAGCAGAGCTGGTCGGGTTTTTTTCTTGTTTCTCCGGCAGCTTCTGTGTATAAATTATACATTTTCTTAAATATCTGCATTTTCTATTTCAGGTTTGATCTGATAACCTGTGTTTTTGCACAGTAGGCAAACCTCATGCTGTCACAAGCAGCGGTGATACAGCCTCACATTTCACTTCCCTTCATCCCAAGGAGCCCTTTGCTATTATGCCATTAGAGATAATGCGAAGCTTTGAATTGAAACACCATAGACACCAGTGATGCATGACAACCTTTCTAGCCAATGAACTGCCACTCTACAATGGGACCTGCTCAGCCACACCAGCCCTTGTTGAGAGGAGATAATCACTTCTGTAGAGAACAGTGTCAAGCTGTAACACTTTCCCCAGCTAAGGAGGGGGGCTGTGTGTTTCTCCTCTGAGAAGATGGAAATGCACGTCAAGATCGCAAAAATTACGTTTATGCGCTAAATACCCTTTGGAACAGTTCTTGCTGCAATGCAATCCCCAAAACAACTTGAATGGGGCGGTGTGGGGTGGAATTGCATGTGTTCTGTGAATTGCTCACATTTTGGAGCACAAGGAGCTTGGGGGCAAAGGTGCTGTCATGACTTTCTCATTGCAGAACTCAGAATAGATGTATGCTCTATGGGAACTGGGTATGCATATACGTGGCCAACCAAGTCTTACAGGAAGTGATCACCACTAAAATCTTTTAAATCTTTTATGAAAGATTCAGAAGACAAGCAGACAAAGTGTTTGTTATGTAAAGTATTCAAGGAGACTTTCATTTTAACAGCATCCATTATTCCCCTTGCTTTTAGCTGCAGAGCATTTTTATGAGGAAAATTCCCTGGTTGATAGTGTCTTTTTATACAGTATTAAGATGATATTAACTCCCCCTTTGGGAGAGAAAAAGAAAATAAAAAATAGCTGAGATGGCTGGTGCTGTATTTGTTGTCTCTTTTATTGGAATCTGGGCCTGCTCCCTCGAAAATAAAACAGGACAAGCACATACACAAAGGGAGTAGGGAAAATAGCCAAGAGAGAAAAAAAAAAGCTTCTGTTTGTACGGTTGACTCTGATTTGTAACCTTGCTGCTGGAGAAAGACAAGCACAGCACACAGTCTTATCAGACACTCCAAGACCTGGCAAGTTTGAATCAATGTCAAGCTGTTTAAGACATTACTATTAGCTGCCTTTCTGTTACCAGGGTTAACAAAACAAACAAACCAAAAAAAAAAAAAAAAAGAGGGGCAAGAAAATAAAGAAAAGAGAAAAATAAATAAATAGAGAGGCTTGGCCAAGCTAAAACAGATTTTATTTAAAAGGAAAAGTGGAGGGGGCGGACAGAGAAGACAAAGATGAGAAAGGACAAGGCTGAGAGTTACAACAAGAGCAAAAGTTTCATGTCATAACCAGCTTTCAGGACTCAGCCAAAGCTGGTGGAAGAGATGCTCTTGTTGCACTCTTCCTCTGTGTCTCTCTTGTCCACTCAACCCATCTCTGCTTCTCTGATTTCTCAAGATCAGAAGCACAGAAACATAAAAATGCCACCACAAATTCTGAGCGCCTAAAATATGGTAAGCCTGGCAGCTGAAATGAAAAATGTTATTTCTTTCTGTTTTGTTGTCCTCCCAGCAGCACTGTCAAACTATCAATGCCAGGCATGGCGACTGGCATAATATCTCATCTTCTCATCTTTTTATTCATCTGTTAAAGTTAATTTTTGATGTGCCACTGTTGCTTCATTGCTTTCTCATCTTTGTTCTTCTAATTTATGAGAAAATCAGAATCATCTTCCAAGGTATCAGGAGGCCTCCTTGTTTGGACTGATTTCAGTATTTACATTAAGTTTTATTTACTTTTGGAAACAATGTTTTATAACATTTTACATTGGTCTTTTGCTGTCTTGAGTGATGGAGACCATGGATTTCTTTGCTGCAGCCTGAGTGAAATAAAAATTCCAATATGTTGTCCATGCAGTCCTGGTACAGTGTACCTAAGATCAACCTCCCAGCTAAGGCAAAATGCGGAGTACTTTATGCATCCTCTGAAGTCCCCTTGCAGTGCTATGGAACAGAGAAACTTCCAGAACCCTTCAGACTTATTTAACTTACAAGAACCCCTCAAACTTAATAAGATATCTGTACTTGATCCACATCTGTGTGAATTGTGCAAGGTCTGTCAGAATCTCTCTATGAGCCATTTGGGATGACCTCTGTGTTTTTTCTTACACATCCTGAGAATTATAGAACATGAGAACACCAAACATGCTGGTCCCAGAAGGAATGGAGGGGGCAAGAACATCCTTGGATGGCAACTGAGCATGGCCTGGAGGTCTTTGTAAATCTCAGTCCATCTCTGAGAGGCAAATGTCATGTGTTTATATTTGAGAACAGGAAGTTATTTTACTCTCAACACCAGCAAAGTATTCCTGTATGTTGCAGCAAGTCTGTTTTCCTGACTTATTGCCCATATCTTTCTTATTCCCCCCTCCTATTTTTCCCCTGCTCCCACCACAATCTATTTGTGTCCAAACCCCAAGGCAGAGAGGTCATTTTCTGTTAATTCTAGGGCAGGGTGAGGGTCTCACTGAGGAAGGTAGCCCCACACAACATAAGTCTAAGACATGGCAGTAAGATCTGGCTCCAGGTTCAGGTAAGCCAGAGAAAAGTCACGAGACAAAGAAAAGCGTTGGCAGCGTGCTTTGCCCTGGCCTTGAGAACGACCAAGTGAGTGGGGTAGCTATCTGCTTCCCCTTATCCTTGACACCTGTCTTCCCTTTGCCTGTGACAAGTAGCATGACTTAACATGGTGACGGGTAGAATGAGTGGTGAGGAGAGTGCAACAGTGTCTACAGTAGGGGATGGCAAGGGGGTTCTGTCTCTCCTGATTCGTGCCATCCTTCAGCAGAGCTGAGATTAATTTGTATCCCTGGAGAATATATTTCTGAGGAAAGGAAAGCGCGGAGGACAGCCACAAAACCCATGGGACTCTAGACTCTGTTCTGTACAGTGCCAACAAACCCTACAGTGTCAAATAAAAAAGAACAAACACACAACAAACCTCAAAAAAACAGTTTTGCACTATATCAGGCATGTAAATGGCAGAGAGGAGGTTAGACAGTCCTGTGCATAGCATTACTTGACTGTTACCAGATAAGTTAATCTTATCACCAGATAAGTTAATATATAAGATTTATGCACCGTTCTTCTGAGATGCCACCATACTGACCTCAGAGATAGGCTTAGGCAGCGCAGATGCCTTGTTGGGAGGCACTTAGCTGTTTTTTACGGAAGTTGGTGGCTAATGAATAGAGCAGATCTCATTCTTCCTCTAAGCAGATCTTCAAAGAGCCGTCAACTAGTCTCCACCATTCTCAGGGATGTTATGTCCTTCACATAGTAAACATTTTCTGTGAAAATGCAATCCCACTACACTAAAAATCAAGCCTGTCAGAAGTTTAAGATGATTGTATATTTCTTCCTTTACCTCTAATATGGAAAAAAGCAAATTCAAATTCAGGCATCATGTTTAAAAAAACCCACATTCCCACCTTTTTGCCAACCAGTGAATAATTGTTTAAGTTTTCTAGTCAAGTGCTTCAGTACTGAAGTATCCTAGCTTTTAAAGATTTAGATTTAGAGCAATAGTCTTATATTTAATCACTTTGTAGTGCACTATCTCATTTAGGTATTTCTGATAAGTAAGACTTTCAATATCTTTACCTTTCTCACTGTTCCTTGTTTAAAAGAGAGTAATCACGATTCAAAATGAGACAGTCATCACATAAAAATGGTCTGCTTTTCTTAGGACATTTAGCAGTTGTTTTGTGTCTTTCATAGGCCTACTTGACAATAAAACAAGAGAAATGAAGTGAAAGCAGGAAAGCAGTTCCAGGAGTGGATCTGGATCATGTGGTACATTTTGTGTTACTACAAATGACTGGTATGAAACTGGGCATTGCATGACTTTACCCCAGTATCTACTTTAGAAGACAGAGGCAATTGGTAAAAGGGAATGGGTCAAACTCATTTATATGTTTCTACTAGTATTTCTACTAGAAGTTAATCTTGTAGTAACTTTTTAATAATTTCTGGTTTACCTTAGTGTTCAGACTGAAAATCAGCTGTAGTTGGTAATTGCAGAAAGAAAGGAGTCAAAATAAACATGAAGGAGTCACATGAGAAAGGGGCAGTCGGTGGAGGGAGGGAAGACCTATGTGAGACCCTTAGAACATACGAACTAAGACTGTTCCTCTCTCATTTTTGTCTAAGGGCTGCAGGTTGACTACCTCCTGTTATTCCTGTTTCTAAAACCACACAGTAAGGAGACTTCAGTAGGTGCTTTCATTGATGAAGGATGACTTCAGTAGGTGTTCAGTTTCTTTTTTTTAACACAAATCTAGAAACTATATGTTATGTAAAAAAGCAAAAAAAGTGTTAGCAACATGTCTTGTTCCACTGCATATTTCAATATTTACCTTTTTATTCTTCTTTAGTTGGCATCCCTACTTGACTAAATCTAGGGGTTTTGTTCAGGAAAGGATCATACAGTCAGGCTCCTTACCCACTTAGAGTCATTCAGAAAGCTTTCTTAACAAATCTTCACCTGTTGGGACTTTAATTGGCTTCAAGAACCTTTCTTCAATCAGGTTTGCTGAACTGAAATTACTTACTGAGTGCCATGATCCAAATCCTGTTGAAGTCAATGGAAGTCACTCCAATTATTTCAACGCAGCTGGATCAGGTCCATAAGGCATTGACCGCTTGAAGTTTTCTTGCAAATGTTGAATCTCTCCTTATGTACAAAGCACAGTCAGTAATGAGGAACAGGCTGTAACGGGGCTGAGGGAGTATATAGTATATGTATACAGGACTTAATTAAACACATCATTCTATACTGTCATAAAGCATTTCCCACACTAAGTGTTGTTCACATTACTCATAGGAGATTTAGGTTTCTGAAATCCCACACAAAAATGTCCCAGCTGTTCTATAGACTGTATCTTATAGTACTTGTCACTGTGTGTAGGAAGGGTAATTAACCTAAAGAACATTATATTTCACTGCCAAATGCTAAATGTCAGTATTATAAATTTCTTAATATAAACAACACATTTAGAAACAGTAGGAGAGATAGAGATGGAGTATTCTTTGAAAAGGTATTTCACTAAGGGACTGGATGGCCCAGGCAATTGTTACAAGATACTTTAAAGTCATCTTTTCAAATTCTATAGTGTCTAACAAATCAGTAGTATCCAGCTGTGATGGGAGGTACTCAAGGACTTAATGTGGTAGATCTGACTGCACACAGAAGTAGTCCTGTCTTTTCTTAGTCACACACTATTATTCATAAAGAGCCTAATTCCTTTGTGAATTCTATGTTCTTGAAATGGTTGAAATATGGAATTTCTGTCCAATGAGACATATCAATTTTTTTTAACAAAGGTATCCCAAGTTATTATGAAAAAAGATTATGACACTGTTTTCGGTAGTTTGGGGTTTTTTTTTGTGTAGTGTTTGTTTTTGTTTTCGTTTTTATTTGAAAAAGAATCAGGCTTCATTGGTTTTGTTCTCTAAAATAAACCTTGAACTTACACTTTTCAGGTATTCCCAGTCTCTCTCTTGTTCCAGATATATTAATTGATCTTTCATGGATTGTGAGAGGTTTCGTCAAGTTAAACAGAGCTGAGTATTTCAGAGTTAGGGAATGCCCCACCTATAGGAAATCCACACCTCAAACAGAGGTACCTTGGACTCTGGACATCGCTACAGCAGAGTCAGGAGGGTAACTCAGGAGTCTCTGCTACAGCAAAGACACTTGGGGTTTGAAGGCTCCTGAATCTGCAGAAGGCTGATGGGAAGCTCTGTATTGTTTGAGTCCATTGTCATCAAGTTTGGTGAACCTCTCCCAGCCCTGTGGATTCTGTAGTCCAGTTTTCAACAGGAGCTAAACTGTGTCTTTCAGACCTTGGCAAATCAGTTCTCTAAAAATTAAATTAATTAGAAATGTTTTTCAGTGAGAAAATGTCCAGCCAACTCTGCTATGTTTACCCTTTCCTATTATCTGGTCCTTGCTATCTTTATAGGATTAAGAAACATAAACTTGATTCTGCATAGTACTACCAGAATCTACTCTGCCTTGGTGAGGCTG
>VYZM01010313.1:1886-20153 GCA_013398915.1 Dromas ardeola
CAGAAATCACACATGCGATCTTCCTGGATATTTGGAAACTGCTTCTCATAAAAACCTATCCATGTTTTGTCAGATCATCTGAACAAATACTTTTCTACAAAATATTTTCTACTTTTCTACAAAACCTTCTTGATTAATGGGTAGGGGTGATTCCTTTTGTTTCTTTTTTAAAAAAAAAAAAATTGAAAAAATGCTTCATTGGAAAATTTCAACTAGCTGTAATAGAAATTTCAAATTCATTACACATATGCTACCTCAGAGTCACCAACTGGCATGGTAAATAAGTAACAATTTATAATATGAAGCAATCTGAAAACATTCCCCAGCAGTTAACACATGGAAGGCATGCATATGCATGAACCATTTGCAGGTTGTTATGTTACACATTTTCATTCTGAAACAATTATAAAAAATATTATTAGAGAGATGCTAAATGTGTCAGGGAGCATTTGGCATAGCCATTTTCACAGGGCTGTTTATTTTGGAGTTTTGCTGTTTTCTTGTGTATGGACTTTTTAAAAACAACAAAATGGTATTCAGCAGAAATTTTATCAGTAATAAGAAGTTGATTTCCAGTAGGGGGATTCAACTGAAACTCCATCAGGCTTTTTCCATTTAAAGTCTTGTTCAAGAAATCAATGCCTATGTTTTCAGAAGGCATCACCAAAGATTTGAACATAGCCTGTTCTGTCCTTCACTGCATCTACGTAAAGTGAAACGTGCCCATTTCAGCTGAGTACTGAGAATGGCAGAATAGGTGTTCAACAGTGAAAAAAAAATAAAAAATAAAACTCTGGGGAGTCCCTTGCCCCAGACATAGCACTCTGAGCTGCCGAGCCTGCAGGGATGTTAGCATCATTTTCAAAGGACACGGCAGTAGCTGTAAGCACTTAGAATCATAGAATCATAGAGTCATTTAGGTTGGAAAAGACCCTTAACACTTGCTTTGTTGAGTATTAGTAGACACAGCTCAAGGTTTCTCAGTAGGCCAACTATGAATTTTGCTGCATTCTCCCCTCCACCCCATTTTTGCAACTACAGAATTGGTGGCTAGCATGCTGCTCTGATACATGTGAAATGGCTATGGATATTTTGCTGCACTGAGACCAGTCACCTTCTCTGTCAATGCCTAGGGCCAACCCTGGTGGTGTGCCCAGTAACCTAACCAAGGCAGGGGGTTAGGTAGATGCCTTATTCCTTTTGTCTTTCAAAGAGAGAGATTCCCTCTCCTTCCCTCCCACTTCCCTAAAGTCTTCCCAAAGTGAGTTTGTACTTTTTCCAAGGACCTGGAAGATATTTTGATTGTGGTCCTCATGACCTTGCAATAGTTCTTTTATTGCATTGCTGAGATGGGACATACTGAAACCATCACTGTATAACAGTGACTGAGACAAAGGGGTGGACTTAAAAGTTGAAAAATTTAAACAGCAGGTTGTCAACAGTTGTTCCCTTTACTAACTTGTTTCCCAGTAATTAACTTTCTTATGTTCTCAGGACTGAATCCAGATCCTTGCTATAACAGTCTAGCATGTCATGTAATCCCTGTCATGGAACAAACAGGAACTGTTTTACAGTGTGTAAATCCTCCCACTGCTTCTGAGAAACCATCTCATAATCTCATTTCAGATTACCAGAAACATTCTCTTAATCTCTAAATTTATTTTGGTCATTTACTTCATCTTTTTCTCATGTGTCTCTTCGTAACTGTCTCATAGATCATTTACAAAGGGCAGTCATGTCCACTCTTCATTTCCATTTTGGTACTACAGTAGTGCAGCAAGCAAGTATTTCTCCAATTCTTGTTGTACAGTAAATCTTTTGTTCCCAATTATCCTTTTCTTCCCCGTTACAGTTACATTTCCTCTTGTTTTACAAACAACCTGACCAGAACTATGTGTTACATACTTATTGACACGCCACAACAGTCATGTATAGCAGAATGAATAATTCCTTATCTGAATAGTAAAAAAAATAAAAATCTAGGATTATATTAGCTTTTTTATAGCTGCCTGTTCTTTCTCATCTTCTATCATTTCCAGTTAATAAACTCCTAGGATATAGCTGTAATTTTTCTTAGTAGATGTACATGACTTGACACTTTGCACGACTAGACTTTGTTTAATTTCTGTTATCCCAGTAGTCGAGCAGGTCTGTTTCTTCCTGTCTGACATTTTCCCCCTCATTTTATTGACAGCGTTTCTCTACTTGCTGCCAAACTAAATGATCAATTTCATACTTTTTGTGCCAGGGTCATTGATGAAAATATCCAGTAAATTTAGTCCCAAAACTGATCCTCGAAAAATGCATCTGAAGTGTTCTTCCAGACAGGAGGCTCTTCCTATTGCATTATCCATTTCCATATGCCTTTTAATGGATCTTTTGGATCTGACAGCTTTTTAGCAATCCCATCTTATTCTGTTTCTGAAAAAATTGTCCATGTGGCTCATTATATGGAATGCTTTACTCAAGTGCAAAGAGATGAGAGCCTGAGCATTGCCTGTCTGCAGAAAATAAGTTCTGTTGCAAGAATAAAAGCACACTGAGTTAGTTTGGTTTAGTGTATGTTTGGTAAATTCATGTTTTATTTTATCCCATAATCCATTTAGCTTCATGTCTTTCATTAATTTTCACTTGAAAATGTGTTCTACACCCTTAACATATTATTGAGGTCAGCTTCATTGGCCTATACTTTTTGAATTCCTTTTTCTTCCTTCTTGTAAATAGAAATACTGTGCTTGCTAATCTGTAGCCAGTGTCCCACATTTGTTAGATTTTTTTTAAAATATGATGGTCATGTCTGTCAATTCTGTCACATTTAGAAATTTAGTCAGCTCAGCCTCCCTTAGCTGAGATTTGCTTACATCCTTAGATAAAATCTGTTCCAAACTTTCATCCCCTTCATCCATTCTACCTTTAACCCCAGAGTTCATTTGTATCCTTGTACACCTTTGTCATTTGTATCCTTGTAATAAAGGTTCTGATCATCATCATCATCAAAGTAAGAAAAATCTTATTCAGATGAATCTCAGAAGTATCATTAAATCTACTGAAAACAAGCAGTTCCTGGGTGGGGGAAAAAAAAAATCCATAACATTGGCATGTTAAGACTGAAAGCAGTTGCTTTTGGAGATGAGCTGAGTCTTCCCAGCATCACAGACAAAATAGCAGTCTGCTACCCACAAAGAAGGGATGGAGACCAGCATGCACGATGGGAATGGGAGGAGAAAAGGAATAGGGTGGAGTTTTGACACCACTCAGCTGTGCCTCCTGGACAGATGAATTGACCAGCAAGACACGACAAGTGCTCAATCTGCATACTGAAATTCTTCCAGTACCCCGAGGTTTCTTCGGGACCCATAGCAGAGCTGGAGAAGGAGACTGGTATTTTCTCAGATCTCTGTCCAGAGTGGAGTCAGGAGTTGTCCTGGACATCCCCAGAGCCCAGGGGTCCCTCCACATTACATCCTTTATATCCCCACATCCTTGAAGTTCTCTGAGGTCCAGAAAGAGAAGGGTTTCTATAAGGGTAAAGGAAGAAATTCTATTTAAAATATATTTCAAAGCTTAGATAATTTAGTAAGCTTTCCAGATATGCAAACAGCAGGAAAGGCCAGGAGTGCTGCAGTGGAGTAGAAAGGAGTGATGGGGACTTTAGCTTCCCTTTTACCACTGGCAGCATGCATCCCTGCGGTAGTTAGATTAGGAAACATCTTACCCTTGCATTTGTTCACACTTGTTTTCATAAATGTTCCCTACATCCTCATCATAAATGCTAAGACAGGACAGAGAATATTTTATATTCTGATTCTGGAACACAATTCAAGAAATGAGTTTCGTTCTTTGCCGTGTATTTCTTTTGTGAACTTCTTTAACCTTCTTCTGTTTTACTTATAAAACCAGGAGATTAGTATCCCGTTCCTACTGTGTTTTGTCAGACTTGCCTAAACAGATGGCAAATTCTCTGGGGCAAAATTTGCCTCTAGCTGTGTGCCTGAGCTGGGTCTATTATTTGCTAGTGACAGTAATCAAAGACAAAAATGTTAATTCCACTTCCTTTTTTGTGTACTGAAAGAAGTGAGCTGATATCAGGAAACTGTAGAAGTAGGTTTTTAAGTATAAATCAGCATGAAATTAGCACAAAGCCAATGTACCAGAAAGAACTAGAGCTTTATAATCATTTTGCTAAGGTTTTTGTCCTAATAATGTACCTAGAAAAACTTGAAAAGTGTTTAACAACAATGAAATGGTATTATTTTGTGAGGAGATTTGTTTTTTTTTTTAAATCCCAGTCATGGAAGTAGACAATGCAGCACCACATCCAAAGATGCAGGGGAGGAACAAACAGTAATTTTCGTGTGTTACAAAGAAAATGAACAACACCTTCCTAAACACCACAAAAATCACTTCCTTGCATTTGTGTCTGTGGCTTATATCACTTAAATGACCCAAACTCTATTTTGTAGCATCCTTGATGTTCTTCTATCTCATAAACACCCAGTAAAATGGAAGCAGCTTGTATTTTCAATTCAGGGAACTGCAGTTATGTGCTTTACTTTGGGATCGGATTGCAGATCAGTCATATTTTTGTGGCATATTTCTGTAGGTTGAAGTTTTAGCTTATTTCTCTCACTTAAAAAACTTCTGTATCTCAGTCCTGATATACTCTTTAAATATTAATTTAATCTGAAACTTTACAAGAGCCACTTAATCCACAAACAAGTGAATATATTAATGCTGCTCTGAATGATATGAATTACCTGTTCATGCTAGGGTAGAGAAATTTCTCTAGCACAAAGAGGTTTTTTTTACAAATAAGGATAATTTCAAGTTACTTATTGATCACTTATCTAGAAAAACAATACAAATCAATCGTCTTAAAAAGCTAAAAACCAAACATGAGCATAATTTATGGAACAATGCTAAATAATTTTCCTGAAAAAATACCACTTCTGAATTTATCTGCTTTAACTTCTCATAGGTTTTCTTGAAGGCAGTCTCGGAAATCTGAGTCCATAGGAAGCTTCCTAATTTTCAGATGTAACGGTAGGCATAATCCGTTCTAGATCTGGGTGAAAAAAAACAGATTCTGAATCAGTCATCACGCTGAAAAATGAGGATCAGTGAGAACAGATATGGATATGATCTGGAGATAACTGGAATAGATGTTGGAAGTAGGAAGGATGAAGTGGGTATGCATCAAGTGAAAATATCAGCAACATTATAGGGAACGTGTGGAGTAATGTGAAGTGATGTGCTTTACTTCAAGTGAAGTATTTCATTTTTTGGATTATTTAATCCCTTTAGCTATCTGTTAATATGCCAATTTAAAAATTAAAATGCTGTTCTGAGTTGGAAAATGGAAAAATATTCACTGGAGAATGTCAAGAAAGAAAAACTCTTCCTCATTTTTCAGATAACCTCTATGTGCCACAAATTTCTTAGACTCAGAAATGTGTGTATGTCTTTCCCTTAATTCTGAATGCTTTGGCATGGTATGAACAGAAGATTCTGAAAATTGTATGTAAAAGTAAACTACAATTTAGAGAGAATTTAAGTTTCTGAATCTACAGATCGCTACTCAGAAATCCCTCTTGGCCAATTCAGTACCTGACAGAAGGTAATGATTCAGATCACAGATTCAAACATCTGATTGTGGACCATCTGTGTGCAGTGGGTGCATATGCTCCTATTCCGGTCACTAGGGATTTAGTCAACATAGTCACTACAGTCTAGAGAATTAGCTGGCAGACTATATATTGGTGTCTTCCCTTGCGTGAGCCGAATGCGTCTCTCAATTCTGCTGTGTGGGCACAATTCAGCAGCCTAAATATAGAACCTAGTGTTGTTTGATATGCTGTGGGGTGTCCAAGGCATCTGCATAGGGCTGGTAAAAATGACACAGAATCTAGAGGTGACTTATACTTCTGGACCAGCAGCTGGAGTCCAGAGGAGCTGTTTTAAGGCTTCTCAAACAGTAGTAGATGCCTATGTATGGGTAATGAAGTCGATCGTCTTGACTCTGTCTCTGTTACCTATAATGTGAACTTAGATGCTCAGCTGCTATGTCTAGTGTCTTTGGGTGAGCTTAATACTGCACGAAGTGACTATATGTTTGCTATACACACTTAGGTACCTACAATTTGGATGCAGTGCCTACAGACAGCCTTGCTGTCTTCCTTTCCTTAATCGTCTTTTTCCTACCTAAAGCCATTTTTGAACCATGAAGTAAGTGTTCAAGCTGAATCAGCTGTTTAAGCACCGGTTTCTAGAACCAATGGAGATGCTTTAAGGCATCCTGCCTGGCCTCAAGGTCTCCCATATAACCTTCCATCAATGGTAGCCATGGTCTTGTATCTTGTAAAACTCAGCTGAAAGAGAGGATAATTTAATCATTCTCTTGCATTACATCATTACTTATTTTTCCTTTTGCCTCAAAGGGATTCAGACTTGCATTCTCTATTTTGTTGAATGATGTTCATAATGAGGCTATCCAGTAGATTGAAGGGAGAGCAGGACTGTAGTGGACTGAATCATTGTGCAGCTATGTGATCACAGTTGATAGGGCTGAAACAGATGAAACAAAGCGGAGTTTAACTCTGGAGCCCTCAGAGGATAAGAAAACCAGACAGGAGATTCTGCTTGTTTGGATTAATTCTGTTTTCTCGTTTAATAACTTTCCACTTTATACAGCATATAAACAAACCAGAAGGCAGGACGTGGACCTTGTCTTCTCAATTTTCCCAAAATAGGGATTTCTGTTCATACAGGCAAAAAACTTCAAAAGAAAGCCTTGATGCTGAAGATGCAAACACACGGATCTGCATGCACAAGCATGTGTTCATATGTGAACTGAAATCTCTGGATTGTGTGGCACGCTATGCTGACAAAAACAGGGGAAAAAAATACAGACTCAAATGTTCAAGTTGCAAAAACTGGACAGGGAGTGACATCTCTGCCAGCTGTCTGCCATCAGTATGCAACACAATCAGCAAGCTGAATGTCTGATCTCTTTTACAAGCTGCTGGGACAGCTGATAAAAGTTTGAAAGTACCTGTTTTTTTTTTCATTTTCATGTTGAAATGTGTGTCTTGCATAGATTACTTTCAATGCCAAAGAAATGTAAAATGTGCAAAAATAACCCATGAAAGAGCACAAGCAGATCTGCCTGCTTTTAGCAATTTTTTAAGCTCTGTAGCAGCACCTTGTACATTTTGGTGCATCCATGATGCATAATGAGACTCTGTACTAACCACTGCTTTTTTTTCAAAGCTAAACTGCATTGAAGCATCCGTCACGTTATTTACATTGCCACCTTTACTGCTATAATGCAGGAGTTTCACATTCAAAATCTCCTCTGTCATATCAAGTTGCATGTAGCCTTTGTGACAGATAGCAGACCAAGAGGTGTCAAAGACATCAAGACACACATTTTGGTGCAGTCAGACTGTTCAGTAAGGTCTTATTTTAATGTCTCCATCACTCCTAGCCCACAGCAGAATAGGAGAATTGCATTCTATTTGCATTTTTTCTATTCCTCTAACTTTCTTGGGGGAAAATGCTGGGGAAGGCCATCAAGCTTTAGCTGTTTTATCGTTTTGCCTTCATTATTTGCCATCGATAAAAGGTTTCATTATTTTGACAGGTTCATATACACCCTGATAGAGAACAGTAGTAACTTGCTTATTCACATTGGTGAACTTGAAGAATTATTTTGTTAAAACAGTCTTTCCTCCTGCTAGTTTTTGGGCATTAGGCATTGACTGCAGACTGCCACGTGGATATTTATGCTTATTGGTAAAATGTTTTCTTTTCTGTTTTTTTTTTTTCTTATAAATTCCAGAGTTTGCAAAGTTGGGGGGTAAAAAAATCATGACTACTTTTTTCGTGTTTGTCTTTCTCCCTCATATACTTGCACATCCAGAATCATGTATAGGCAGAGCATATTTAGCTAAAATAATATGTATTGACTTTAGTAGCCTTGAATTCACAAGACAGGCTTAATAAAGTTTTGCAACCTGTCATGGTTTTGGATGGGATAGTTGCCCCCCTTCCTTCTTCTTCCTCCAGCTTTATATACTGAGCATGATGTCATATAGCATGGAGTATTCCTTTGGTCAGTTGGGGTCAGCTGTCTCAGCTGTGTCCCCTCCCAGCTTCTTGGGTGCTCCCCACCATCTTGTTGGCAGGCCAGTATGAGAAGCTGAAAAGTTCTTAACTGCTTAGCAACAATGAAAATATTAGTGTGTTATCAACATTGTTCTCATTCTAAATCCAAAGCACAGCACTATACCAGCTGTGGGTCCCAGTTGCTGGCTGGGGTTAAACCATGACAGTTCTTACTGACACCCAGTGTGGGGCTTGAAGGGTTCAAGATAATGACAGATTTGATTGGAATGTGCTAGATCGAATTTATAGCCATTATTGCTGTTTAGCTATTAGTTGTCAAGCTTCTGTTCTTGCCATGGGGCTTGCTTGCCTTATTGTATAATAGAGCCTAGTGCTTGTTAATGGCTGCTTTTTGCTTTTGCTGCTTGCTGTATTTCTGTATTGCGTATCATCTTACTCTGCTGTGCCTGGGAACATTTTGACAACAGCAGTGGTGATGCACCTGGGCAGGCAGGTGGCCATGGCATCACTGCTGTTTCTGTGCTGTGGTACTGGACAGGTAAGAACTCCAGTGTGAACTTGACTCACAACAACTGTGCAGACATCGAGGTCAGTGAAGAAGGAGGGGGAGGAGATGCTTTATGCACTGGAGCAGAGATTCCCCTGCAGCCCATGGTGAAGACTACGGTGAGGCAGGCTGTCCCTCTGCAGCCCGTGGTGGTTAACCAGTGGACCAGATGTCCACCCACAGCCCATAGAAGATCCCACACCAGAGCAGTTCATGAAGAACATGCTCAGTGTATAAAGCTGGGGGAGGAAGAAGGAAGCAGGGGGAGTTCATTCAAAGTTATGGCATTTGTCTTTCCAAGTAACCATTACACGTGATGGAGCCCTGCTTTCCTGGAGATGTCAGAACACCTGCCTGCCATTGGCAAGTAGTGAATGAATTCCTTGTTTTGCTTTGCTTGCATGTGTGGCTTTTGCTTTACTTATTAAACTGTCTTTACCTTAACCCACAAGTTTTCCTAATTTTTCCTGATTCTTTTCCCCGGCGGGGGGAGCAGGGTAGAGAGAAGTGAGACAGTGGTTGTGTGGTCCTAGTTGCCCGCTGGGTATAAACCATGACACAGCCCTGTCAATATGTCAGGAGGACTGGCAGAAGAAGTTGTCTCTGAGGGCTACTTGCTTCTTGNGAGACTCTGTACTAACCACTGCTTTTTTTTCAAAGCTAAACTGCATTGAAGCATCCGTCACGTTATTTACATTGCCACCTTTACTGCTATAATGCAGGAGTTTCACATTCAAAATCTCCTCTGTCATATCAAGTTGCATGTAGCCTTTGTGACAGATAGCAGACCAAGAGGTGTCAAAGACATCAAGACACACATTTTGGTGCAGTCAGACTGTTCAGTAAGGTCTTATTTTAATGTCTCCATCACTCCTAGCCCACAGCAGAATAGGAGAATTGCATTCTATTTGCATTTTTTCTATTCCTCTAACTTTCTTGGGGGAAAATGCTGGGGAAGGCCATCAAGCTTTAGCTGTTTTATCGTTTTGCCTTCATTATTTGCCATCGATAAAAGGTTTCATTATTTTGACAGGTTCATATACACCCTGATAGAGAACAGTAGTAACTTGCTTATTCACATTGGTGAACTTGAAGAATTATTTTGTTAAAACAGTCTTTCCTCCTGCTAGTTTTTGGGCATTAGGCATTGACTGCAGACTGCCACGTGGATATTTATGCTTATTGGTAAAATGTTTTCTTTTCTGTTTTTTTTTTTTCTTATAAATTCCAGAGTTTGCAAAGTTGGGGGGTAAAAAAATCATGACTACTTTTTTCGTGTTTGTCTTTCTCCCTCATATACTTGCACATCCAGAATCATGTATAGGCAGAGCATATTTAGCTAAAATAATATGTATTGACTTTAGTAGCCTTGAATTCACAAGACAGGCTTAATAAAGTTTTGCAACCTGTCATGGTTTTGGATGGGATAGTTGCCCCCCTTCCTTCTTCTTCCTCCAGCTTTATATACTGAGCATGATGTCATATAGCATGGAGTATTCCTTTGATCAGTTGGGGTCAGCTGTCTCAGCTGTGTCCCCTCCCAGCTTCTTGGGTGCTCCCCACCATCTTGTTGGCAGGCCAGTATGAGAAGCTGAAAAGTTCTTAACTGCTTAGCAACAATGAAAATATTAGTGTGTTATCAACATTGTTCTCATTCTAAATCCAAAGCACAGCACTATACCAGCTGTGGGTCCCAGTTGCTGGCTGGGGTTAAACCATGACAGTTCTTACTGACACCCAGTGTGGGGCTTGAAGGGTTCAAGATAATGACAGATTTGATTGGAATGTGCTAGATCGAATTTATAGCCATTATTGCTGTTTAGCTATTAGTTGTCAAGCTTCTGTTCTTGCCATGGGGCTTGCTTGCCTTATTGTATAATAGAGCCTAGTGCTTGTTAATGGCTGCTTTTTGCTTTTGCTGCTTGCTGTATTTCTGTATTGCGTATCATCTTACTCTGCTGTGCCTGGGAACATTTTGACAACAGCAGTGGTGATGCACCTGGGCAGGCAGGTGGCCATGGCATCACTGCTGTTTCTGTGCTGTGGTACTGGACAGGTAAGAACTCCAGTGTGAACTTGACTCACAACAACTGTGCAGACATCGAGGTCAGTGAAGAAGGAGGGGGAGGAGATGCTTTATGCACTGGAGCAGAGATTCCCCTGCAGCCCATGGTGAAGACTACGGTGAGGCAGGCTGTCCCTCTGCAGCCCGTGGTGGTTAACCAGTGGACCAGATGTCCACCCACAGCCCATAGAAGATCCCACACCAGAGCAGTTCATGAAGAACATGCTCAGTGTATAAAGCTGGGGGAGGAAGAAGGAAGCAGGGGGAGTTCATTCAAAGTTATGGCATTTGTCTTTCCAAGTAACCATTACACGTGATGGAGCCCTGCTTTCCTGGAGATGTCAGAACACCTGCCTGCCATTGGCAAGTAGTGAATGAATTCCTTGTTTTGCTTTGCTTGCATGTGTGGCTTTTGCTTTACTTATTAAACTGTCTTTACCTTAACCCACAAGTTTTCCTAATTTTTCCTGATTCTTTTCCCCGGCGGGGGGAGCAGGGTAGAGAGAAGTGAGACAGTGGTTGTGTGGTCCTAGTTGCCCGCTGGGTATAAACCATGACACAGCCCTGTCAATATGTCAGGAGGACTGGCAGAAGAAGTTGTCTCTGAGGGCTACTTGCTTCTTGAGTCAAGGTCACTAGCAATTATTTTCCAACACAGTAAGAAAGTTCTAACTTTTTTTTTTCCCCTCCTTTGCATGGGAATGAAAACAAGACTTTTTGATGTGTGACATTTATGAATGGTTCTCTCTTTATCTCTCCCTTTCCAAGGTTCAAAATAGTTCAAAGTCTGTTTCTTCTATGTCACGTTCAAGGCATACATCATGTATCAGAGATGTAAGAGGTGCAAGTCCAGGTGTCCTGTCCGTGCAAAGTTTTCAGTCTGGGCTTTTGACATCTCTGTCAGGCCTCTTTGTGTTTTTTGCTCGGAAAACCTGCAATGGATTTAAGGATATTTTACAAATGAAAGTTTCAACAAAACCGGTGCATAAAAAAGTTTTCTTCTCAAGAAATCAGTGTTTTGTCGTAATTCTCTTGAGTTTAATGAAGTATCCAAGCAGCTAAATAGAAGCATAAGTTTTCCTTGCCATTTTCCAACAGTGATATCATCCATCATGTCACCAAGAACTGTAAATGACCAAAGAACAGAAATTAAAGATGAAAGAGGCCTATGATTTATTTATTTTGATTTTTACGAGCTGTAATAGAAGAGAGCCTAAGCAATGCCCTCTTGCCCTTGGGGAAAAAAAATCCATGCAGGGTAAAAACCGACTAAAATAAACCCCACAAAGGAAGATACAGACCTGTCAGTTCCAACAGAACCAGTGATCTGATCTTATAAGAGATATATGAAAAGCATTCATTAATTTTGCTGCCCTGACCACAACTATACACATGATCTTCCATAACAACACCTTTCAACCCCATTAGCCACCACTCTGTCTTGAAAAGTGGTAATTTGGAGAAAGGCCTGTGGACTATGGCAGAAAAATCTCTCAGTATGAACTACAGTTCTTTTAAAAAAGAAAAGTAAAATGCTAACCTAGTCCTTAGATGTATGAAAAAGATATCAAAATCCAGATGTGGGAAATGGTCAGTGGTCTTTCCTTTAGGTCTAGTACTACAGGAAGTAATGTTACAGGAAATAAAGCTCTCGGTCTGCATTAGAGAAGATGTTCCGTAAACCCTGAAGGAGTGTGGCAGTAAACCTTTTGATCCATGGATTAAAAATCACATCTCTGAAAAGTTACGTGAGAAGTTACTTTATCATTGAAGACTGGCATCTGTTTGTGGAAAGTGGGTCTGCTATTGAATAAGGATATGGGCAAATTTAATCTGTTCAGTTTACAGATTAAATAACAATAAAATACAATGGTTAGGAATACAAATTAGATGTATTTCTCAGTAGGGGATGAAAAGAAAATAGTGCCCAGAATGAAACTCTGGAAAAACTCACTGAGATTCTAAACTATAGAACTGCTGGTATCCCTTCAAACAAGATTATACTGTCAAATACGAGCCTTTGGTTTGTTCTTGCAAGACCTTCTGGCTGTTAAGGGGCCAGACTGCTTTATCACAGCAGTCTCTTCTGAGCTTGGAAGTTGGGAATCTGTGAGTTGCTTTCAGCATATCTATGGCGCCTACAAATCAACATTAACAAGATAGTTTCAGCTAAATTTCATGTTTCAAAGCTTCAACCTATTACCTGAAGGGGTCAGCGAGGCACTTAGGTTTCTGTCTGCTCTATCTTTGTAATCTCCCTAAGCCTTTCGCAGTCACTGCCATAGTCCTGTTGCTCATATAGGCCTAAAATGTTATTTTTCATGTTTAGTCAGGGGATTTCAGTTCCAGAAGGTTCTGTAGTGCTTGTTGCTACAGGTAGCTTATTTACCCGATGTCTTTGTAACCTGTCTTCCCTTCTCCGCACTACCTGTGTCGTTGACGCTAATTTGTACCAAATCTTCAGAGTATCTTGCTGATTATATGCCTTCCTGAGATATCTTTCAGGTTAATAAAACCCCTAGTAAAAAACAGACATTCAATTCCCCCATCCTTTAAAACTATATCCTGGAACCTGTTTACTGTGAGTGCCAACAGCATCATTCTTTTTTCCTTTAGAAGGAGAAGGTGAGCATTATTTAAACTGAAGGAGCATGTTCACCCAACCTATTAGGACTGTCCACAGATATATGTAATCTGGTCTTTAGAAAAGGATTTCCAACAGCTGGAGGAGGAAGGTTTTGGAAATGGTTTAAAATGGAAATAATAGGAATGAGAAAAGGAACTTAATTTTACGAAAGAGCTCAACAGGCTTATGAAATGTCCTGTGCTTTGTGACACCAACAATACAAAGAGACTTGTCTAAACAGGTCAGGAAGCTGCTTACAGCCCTATATGCCTGGCAAGAGGGGCATGTAGATGCCCTTCTGTAATTACCGGGCATGCTTACCCCCTGAACTGGAGGTGGGGACTGATTCCAGGACTGCAATAGCTGCAGTCTGGACCTTCAGGCTGTTTTTTCAGAGAGTGAAAAGCCTGGAGCGGGGGGAATGGTGGTGCTGCCACTCTCACCAGGCTCTGAGGACAAGCAAGCCTCACTGCAGAGACGGAAGAGGTCAGCTCTCAGCAAAAATCAAGGAGGCAGCGCGTGCAGATACTGCACTGCTCCACTGCACGGTGGAGCATCAGGTTAACTGAAATGTGTGCAGCCGAACAGGAGCATCGTTATGAAAAAGCAGCAGCAGCATCATCACAGTTTGTGAAAGGTTTTTACAAGTATTCTAAATGCTGATTACAGCAATCAGAGTGGTTTTTTTCCCCTCTCTCTGTGTATGATAGAGTACTCCTCAGTGGTTTAACTACATCCTGGGGAAAAAAAAAAGAAAAAGAGCATATGGCTTGTGCTTTGGCAGCCTGAGGTTCCAGGAAAGTGTGTGTTGGGAGATGTATGTTGCAGAATACTCTGTAAGTCAGTGCCTGAAAAAAAACCCAAAACTGGACCTTGATTATTTTACTGTTGTCAGGTTCTTTAAAATGTCTTAGCTTTTAACGTGCTCATAAAGATATTCTTCTCAATTGTAAAATAATTAAGAAATTTTATTATGATAATTGCCTGATGTTAAATATTTACTTTCCAGTTGCTGTACAAACAAGCAAGACCAGATAGGTGCAACAATCTATACAGAGTTACAGTGTGGGGGAAATCATAATGAGGTGAAAGCAGTTTTTCTGGTTCTGTCATAATGTTTCTAAACCAACACCGGAAATTTTTCTAAAAAGGAATATGCCCAATAAGACTCTGATCAGATTGAAGCACAGAGTCAATGTTTTATATTCTGAATAGCTTGATGTTTTAAATAACTACACATTTCAAATCAAAATGAATAATTTTCAGAAGAAAACTGTGAAAGCTTCTATTTCCTCAGTGTTTAATACTGATTTTCAGTCACTGGACAGAAGAAATCAAAGAAGAAAGACCAAATTTCAAACAAAAACATTTGCAATTCTATTCCCTTGCAACTATACTTACTTTCAGTAGTATTAGACTCATGCCTTCAGTTGCATGTCACTATGAAAACTATTTTAGAATTAACAGTATGAAGTGACTTAGAGTGTTGAAGAGCTTTCATTCTCCATAAGATATTATACTTCTGAAATGGGAATTTGGAAAGGACTTTAATTTTGATGACATTCTCTGGCAACTCCATTCAAATATGCCTATACTAAAACATTTATTAGTATTTTTGCTAAAAATGAGAGGTTATTTAATGTCTTTGATAGCAGGAAGTGGTGCAGAATAAAGACACTTCACACTACTTTGCAGGATATAGCCATAAGGGAAAACTGTGTGAGACCTTCTCTACTCTTAGCTCTCCCTAGTGCTTCTTCCATATAGATACACAGATATTACACAGAAAGAAAAACATGTCCTACAGGCTTATTGTCCCCAGTGATAAATCTTTGCCTAACTAACATCATTCCTCTCCTTAGATATATTGCTAGAATGGATCCAGCTCCCACTGTAAGATTTCTCTGATTGGGAATTTAGCATGGGATTTAGTTTCTCATGGAAAATACACTGCTAGCAAAATATATAGCAGTCCAAAAAGACTTTCTCGTCTTTATTTTCTGCCATCAGGGTAAAAAAAAACAACCAAAACTTGTCAATATTCTTCAAAACAGGCATCTAGGAAGATAAATTTGTACTTGAAAAAATTCTGAAATAGATTTTTAAAAATCTCTTCAGGGAAAACGTTTCTTTTGTCACAATTTGAATTTAAAAATAATTTAAAGTATGATTTTTCAGAAAGGAAGATTTTAATGTTTTTGCTATTTTTAATTTCCGTTGACGCCATCAAATTTTGGATTAAATCTGAAAGGGCAATAAAGACTTGATGCTAATGTACATAATGTCATCAGTAAAAAAGCATTACTGTTGGGATGCTGTTCATTAATTGTCCTCAATGCATTAACAGCAGCTCTGACTGATCTCATTAGAAAAGGTACAGAGGCTGAAACCTTTATGTATAGGGAGAGAGTATATCCCTGCACCTAAGGTGTGATTCAGGCTGTAGTTCCTGCTCCTGCTTTGTGAATTAGGTTTACTGCTGAACAATTCGTGTAGAGAGATATCCAAAGAAGCTGATTAGAGACCATAATAACTAAGTAGTCCTGTGGGCACTAAAACTAATATAACCTGCTTTACTGTGGATTTCTGTCTTTTCCTTGATTCACTAGTTCACCAAATTATACTAAGGTGTAAACTTGCAGAGCCTCCCACTTACTGAGTTTCTAGGTTTTTAGTGGCTTCTGAGACATTTACTGTTATTTGAAATTCAGCTGAAATCAGCCACTGTGCTCAGAATTAGGGATTGAAAGAAATTAATAGCAGTAAAAAAGAAATTAAAAAAAAATTACAGTCGGGCTTTAATTTTATAAATAAACTCCATGTCAGTCCCTACCATGTATTCAGACTATGTCATCTTTGTTCACCTAATTTACACTCAAGCTTAGATTTCACGACCAGCTCTGCAGTTTTCCCCTGCAGAGGACCAGATGGAGCATATAGCTGAGCTAATGAGGACTCACAGTCCTTAAAATGAAGGCAGGACTGTCACTGGCTGTTTGCATAATTCCTCATTAGAAGACCTGGGATTGATTTCTGGATCAGTGTGAATGGGTTTAAGCTGACATCTGCCCTTGTACTGCCCTGGCCACCAGACTACATGATGTTGTGATGGAAGATTCACCATTTTTCCTGAAAATGAGACAGGGAAGAATACAACTTTTGGCATTAGACACAAGTGAGCAAAAATGTGCGTGTGAATTTGGCCCTTTAGTTAAGTACCTAGGGTAAGAAGAATCCTAGGGTTCACTTTGTGGGTTTTTTGTTGTCCTTAAATTATATACCGGAAAGTCTGTTGGTAGAGACTGGAAAGACTATTGGTCTGAACAAACATTAGATAGAAAGTCTGAAAATGTGAATTTCAATCATCATTTCCGTTCTGAGCATCTCAATGACATTAGTCTCCATAATCCAGCATTCTTCCAGTCTTGGATGCATATTGCCAGGTCTACAATGAGATCAGTCGTGGTTTGATGAAGAGGGACAGAATTAATTATTCTACTGAAGTGCCTCCTACTGAGCCTGGATATTTGATCCAGAGACCACATTTTTTAGATAAAGGTTAAGCACCAACGGTAGCTGCAGTTTGTTGGAAAAAAATGGTGAGAAAATAAAAGAGCATGAAAGGCATGCCCCAGTCAAAGTTATGTAACTACCAGCACATCATGTAATCCGTTTAATAAATTTATGAAGACCTGAATTAATGTTAGTGAGGTTGACTGAGATTTTGACAGTACTAAGAATCTCACAAAATGCCTCCAGAGGATGAAAGGAAGAGGAGTTGAATCTAAATTCAGGGCTAGGTAAAAATTTAGGAACAACTTCAGGATGTGACCACACGTACTGTGGAGTGAGTGCTGTCCTATGAACTCTGCCAGCAAAATAGATAGCAGTCAAATAACCTGTTATCCATTCTGTTTCTTCAGAGCTAGTAGTAGGATGGGCAGCTGTGTGTTGATTTTATAACCGTGTTTATCACAAGCCTCGAGTGTGTGCTTAACTCTTTAACTACATGGAGAGTCGATTTACCAAAGGTAAGCATGTTCTCTGCTGAGCCAGGCACAATGCTGCAAATGACCTAATTTGTCATATCAGTATTGCAAACAAACACACTGACACTTTTTCCCCTACTTGTACAATATGTGAATGGATTACATAGCACCACTTTTTCCCTTTAGAGCCATAGAATATAAAACCATGAATCAGTCCAGCATGCGTTTCTTTCTCCATACTATGGAGTTATTGAAGTCAATAAGAATAGTGACTGGGTTTTTTCCAAGCAAGCATCTATATCAGCAGAAATCTTTCAAGTCCTGATTCTTCTGTCTGAAAAGGTTTGTTGGGGAAGTTCTTATTTTAGGTTGGCATAAAGTCGACTTAGAGGAAGATGGTGAGAGTTTCCCGGTTTAAACAGTTCATATGCATGTTTTGCTTATTCCTCACTCAAAAAATGCTATCATAGATGATCAAATAAGCTGTACCAACCCTTAGTCATATGAAGAACAAGACAGTTAAACTAACCTTCTGAGATTATATTGATTCATATTGAATACATCCCCTAGATGAAAGAAAGGAAGAAGACAGAAAATAAACAGTGAAGACTTTAGACAAATTTGACATGGGAACGAAACTGTTTCACCAAAGTTTTACTTTACAAAGAAATTTCTACTGTTTTCTTGTTTATACTGCAAACAGACAAAAAGATAAGTCAGAACTTACTGAAAGAGCAAAATATGATTATTAAATATATGCTCTTTCATATTCAGAAGAAGGAATTTCAGAAGGAAAATCCTTCTTACAGTGTAAGGCCAATGGGAGGATCCAACATCTTTAGGAGAACAAAATTCAGATATAGTGTTTTAATGGAAGGAACAGCAAATAAGAATTATTAAATAATAATTATAA
>VYZM01010315.1:0-15233 GCA_013398915.1 Dromas ardeola
TTTTTTTTTTTTTTTCCTCGCCTGCTAGTGCCCCAGGCTTAAGAAACCCGGGCGGTGACATGCATACTAAAGCATGCGGGGACACCTCCTGAAAGGCGACTTACGGCGTTGATCACAGGCTCTCACGCGAGTAACACACCACTCCNCGCCCGCCGCCGGCGCCCCGCGCACCCACCCGCGCGGCGCGGCGCGGCACGACACGCCACGGCGAGACATGCCACGACACGACACGCCACGGCGCGACATGCCACGACACGACGTGCCACGGCACCTGTCCGACCTGTGCCGCAAATTAACAAACCCCGCGCCCCGCATTTTACGCCGGCGCTCCCCGCGCCAGCTCCGCCGCCGCCGCCCCTCCCGAGAGAGAGAGAAAAGACGGGAAGGGAGGGAAAAGAAAGGAAGGGAAAAAAGACAGAAATAAAGGGGAGGGGAAAAAAGGAATAAAGCCGGGGGAAAGGGGAAAAAAAACCCAAACCCCGGAGAGTTAAAGAAAACAAAGGCGATCGCCCCGCGCCCCCGCTCCCGCCGGCTGCCGGAGCCGCCCCGGTCCGGGGACCGCCGGGGGGCCGCCCGCGCCCCGACGCCTCCTATTGGCTCCGGAGCCCGCTCATTTGCATACCGCCGTCTATTAAAGGGCGGGCGGAGGCGCGGAGGGGCGCAGACGGCGGTGGTGGGTGCGCGGAGCCGCGCATCGTCACCCCCGGGTACCGCGCATCATCACCCCCGGGTACCGCGCATCATCATCGTCATCATCCCCTCCACCATCACCCCCGGACCGCGCCGTCGGGCTGAGCCCCGCGCAAGTGCCATGAGCCCCCTGCGGCTGCTGGCCGTCGCCTGCCTGCTGGCCCTGTCCCGCGGCAAGACAGTGAGGTACCGCACGGACGAGGAGGGGGCGCCCGGCACGGTGATCGGTACGCTGGCCGACGAGATGCCGGTGAAAGCGCCGGGGGAGATGAGCTTCCGCCTGATGCGGCAGTTCAGCAACAGCTCGCTGGTGCGGGTGCGGGAGGAGGACGGGCAGCTGAGCATCGGGGAAGCGGGGCTGGACCGGGAGCGGCTGTGCGGGCAGGCCCCCCAGTGCGTCCTGGCCTTCGACGTGGTGAGCTGCTGGCGGGAGCGCTACCGCTTGGTGCACGTGGAGCTGGAGGTGCGCGACATCAACGACAACGCCCCACGCTTCCCCCGTGCCCAGATGGCGCTGGAGGTGTCGGAGAGCGCCGCGCCGGGCACCCGCCTCCCGCTGGAGGTGGCTGTGGATGAGGACGTGGGCTCCAACTCCATCCAGAGCTTCCAGGTCTCCCTCAACAGCCACTTCGGTGTGGAGGCGCAGACGCGGGCAGATGGAGCACGCTGCGCCGACCTGGTGCTGCTCCAGGAGCTGGACCGCGAGCGCCAGCCCTCCTACACACTGGAGCTGGTGGCCAAGGACGGCGGCAGCCCAGCACGCTCAGGCACGGCCACCGTGCACGTCCGTGTCCTCGATGCCAATGACAACAGCCCTGCCTTCGCCCAGGGCTCAGTCACGGTGGAGCTGCCTGAGGATGCACCACCCGGCTCCCTGCTGCTCGACCTGGACGCCGCCGACCCCGACGAGGGCCCCAACGGCGAGGTGGTCTACACCTTCGGCAGCCAGGTGCCCCCCGAGGCACGGCGGCTCTTTCGCCTCGACCCACGCTCGGGCCGTCTCACATTGGAGGCCGCCGTGGACTACGAGCGCACCCGCACCTATGAGCTGGACGTGCGTGCCCAGGACCGTGGTGCCAGCCCCCGCACCGCCACCTGCACCGTCATCGTGCGCCTCACTGACGTCAATGACAACGCGCCCCGCATCAGCATCAGCGCCCTCCGTGGCGCTGCCAGTGCCGCCGGCGTGGCCTATGTCAGTGAGGCGGCGGCCAGCGAGAGTTTTGTGGCCCTCGTCAGTGCCTCAGACCGTGACTCGGGTGCCAATGGGCAGGTGCGCTGTAGCCTCCGTGGCCATGACCACTTTGCCCTGCAGCGTGCCTATGAGGACAGCTACATGATTGTCACCACGGCGGCGCTGGACCGCGAGCGCATCCCCGAGTACAACCTCACCGTGGTGGCCGAGGACCTGGGCTCGCCGCCCTTCAAGACCGTCCGCCAGTACACAGTGCGGGTGAGTGATGAGAATGACAATGCGCCACTCTTTGCTAAGCCCCTCTATGAGGTGGCCGTGCCAGAGAACAACCCTCCAGGTGCCTACATCACCACTGTGGTGGCCCGTGACCCCGATCTTGGCCACAACGGTAAGGTCACCTACCGGCTCCTGGAGACACAGGTCATGGGGGCCCCCATCTCCACCTACGTCTCAGTGGACCCTGCCACCGGGGCCATCTATGCCCTCAGGACGTTCAACTATGAGATCCTCAAGCAGCTGGACCTGAGGATCCAGGCCACTGATGGTGGCTCCCCACAGCTCTCCAGCAGCACCCTTGTCAAAGTGAGGATGGTGGACCAGAACGACAACCCTCCCGTCATCATCCACCCAGTGCTCACCAACGGGACGGTGGAAATCGGCGTGTCCAGCAAGACCTCCCGTGACTCCCTGGTAGCCCAGATCAAAGCTCGAGACGCAGATGATGGGGCCAATGCCGAACTCACCTTTGCCTTCCTGGAAGAGCCCCAGCAGGACATTTTCACCATCAACCCAAGTACTGGGGACATCATGCTGAGGGGAGACCTCTCTGAAGAGCTGGGACAGCTGTTCAAGGTCATCCTCACTGTGACAGACAATGGCAGACCCCCTCTGGCCACGACCGCCACAGTCAACTTCCTGGTGACCGCCACTGCTCCTTCCAGTATCCAGGAGATAGCCAAGCCCAGCTCCTGGGAAGGAAAGGCTTTGCAGTGGGATATCCCTCTGATCGTGATCATTGTCCTGGCGGGCAGCTGCACCCTCCTCCTGGTGGCTATAATCACCATCGCCACCACCTGCAACAGGCGCAAGAAGGGGAACGAGATCAAAAACAATGCTTCCTTGAAGGAGCAGATAGACATCTCCCACCTGGAGAAGGGCCGGCCGGAGGAGGGCAGCCCGAGGGGTAATGTGTTCGAGGTACGAACCTTTCCCAGCAAAACCTCTTTCACCAGCCCCGACCCTTCTCCAGCTGCCGAAGAGGTCTCCACTGCTGAGAGCGGCAGCGACAGCACTTGCCTCTACGAGGGTCAGAAGAGGCTCAGAGGATCGAGCGGGGAGGTAAGGTCCTGCTGCGGCGAAGGGGGTTGGAGGGTGGTGGGGGGATGGTCTCAGAGGATGTAAATTGCAGAGATGAGGTTCTGATGTTGATTTACCCTTCACTACTCCCCCCTCTCACCTCTCCTTTGATCCCCCCTATCCCAGCAGGGTTTCACTGCTGCTCCGAGCTACGGCAAGGAGGCTGCTCCCCCCGTGGCCATTTGGAAGGGACACTCGTTCAACACCATCTCCGGCCGGGAGGCAGAGAAGTTCAGTGGCAAAGACAGCGGCAAAGGCGACAGTGATTTTAATGACAGCGACTCAGATATCAGCGGAGATGCCCTGAAGAAAGATCTCATCACGCACATGCAGAACGGTAAGGGCTCAGCCCCTGCTCCCAGCTGGCCCCTCCGGACAGACGGACGGGTGGACGGGGAGGTGGATGGAGGGACCCGTCCCTAGGGCACGGTGGTTAGGCAGGGCAGCTGGAGGGGGAAACCTGAGGCTGCGTGACTCAAACTGCCCATCTCTCCGCAGCAGAGCTGCTAGATGCTGGTTCCTCCACCCAGCACGAATTTGCAGATGCTGGATGTACTGTAGGACTGAGGGTTTTTTTCCTCCCTTAAAGTTAGGATTGTGGGGACTGTCCCTAGCAAAACAACATAACCTTCCCAAGCGTGTGTTGTGTGGTGCTGTAGAGCATCGCCTCCCGACTCCCACTGTCAGTGCATTGAATCATCCCGCGACTGATAACTCTGAGAGTTATGAATGATGTTGATTTATTTCTGCAGTAACGACAGATTTCTCCTCTCTCTCTTCTTTAGGTCTGTGGGCATGCACAGCCGAGTGCAAGGTCCTGGGCCACTCGGACCGCTGCTGGAGCCCCTCCTGCGGCCGAGCCAACCCCCACCCCACTCCCCATCCCTCAGCACCCCTCTCCACCTTCTGCAAGAGCACGTCCTTGCCCAGGGATCCCCTCCGCAGGGACAACTTTTATCAAGCCCAGCTGCCCAAAACAGTGGGGCTGCAGAGCGTCTACGAGAAAGTGCTGCACAGGGACTTTGACCGGACGATCACGCTGCTCTCCCCGCCGCGCCCCGCGCGGCTCCCCGACCTTCAGGAGATTGGGGTGCCCCTCTACCCAGCCCCCTCGACTAGATACCTGGGTCCCCAGACTGACACGGCTGAGAAAGTGTAGCCCGACACACTCCCCGCCCCGGTACACACGTCCCCGCACGCACACGGCTAGGTCACTGCCGAGAGCCTTTAAGTTATTGACCAGATCCAGTGTCGTACGTGTAAATATGCAAGATGTGCCTTAAAAATGAAGTCGTGGGGAAAGATTTCCAATCACGTCGGTACTGTTTGATATTTGCAAACAAAAAAAAAAAATTGTTTGTAGTTAATGTAATTTTTATGAAATGTGCAGTATTTAAATTTTTTTTTTCATGTTTTCTACATTGGGGGTTGTTGGTTGTTTGGGTTTTTTTGCTTTCGGTTCTCCCATGGCCTGCCATTTTTTGTAGTGTTTTTAACCTGTACATTGTGTAATGTAATGTTTGTACATAATGAAAATTGGTTATATTTTTATATAATAAAAGCTTAAAAAATGGGAATTCTTGCCAAAGGAACTGTCTGAAAGACACAATAATAATAATTAATAATACTATTCTGAATATGTAGAACCTTGTAAGGGAAATTCCTCTTTCACGGTGTAATAATAGCCTAAGCAACCCAGTGTACTGAGAGGTTTGCCTTGCCAAATGTGACTTGTATTTCTTGAGTCTGTGGTCAACTTAAATGTTATTTAATTGCCTTTGGTTCCTGTAATTTGTGTCACTGATAAACACTAATAAAGGTTTTGTGATGTGTTGGAGGGATCCGTTCATGGATTTCACGCTTCAGAGCGCAGAGGTCTTCACAGGTCAACAAAAGCATTCCGTGGGGAGGAGCGTGGACGATGCTACTTTTAGTCTTGCCCATTTTTCACCTCCAGCAATAGCTCACCAGAGGTTTAGCTCTAGAGATGATGTTAGTGAGGGGTTGCAGGGCGGGAGAGCTGTGTGGCAGAGTGGCCTTTGCCTTTCACTACCTGGTCTGAGCTCTTCCAGCCCCATCCTTCACTGGTGGGAGGGGGTGTAATTTTGGTGAAGCGAATGAAACTACACCCATCAACCGAAGTGTTCAGGCTGTGCAAATATCTTTGCATCCGCAGCCGCTCGAGCACTTTGCTTTCTGATCTGGCCGAGATCTTGATTCGAGTCAAGCTGCATAGGTTTGTGCTGACATGTTTATCCCTTGTCAAGGCAGCTTTACTGAAGGGCAGTAACTTGCATTTTTATACATGTATTTATTCACCAAGAAGAAGGATGGATTTATATTTGTGCATAAAACAGAGAAAGAATAGATGTCGATTATGTCGAGATTGTCTGTGCTACGCATTTTTCCACCTCCTAAAAATGATGAAGGCCTGGAAAAAAAAAAATCGTGTAGAGCTTTGAAATTCCCTCCCCTCAAGGTTTCAAGTTAAAAGCAGATCCCAAATCCTTCTGCTGAAATCAGGTATAGAAAATCAGGAATGAAACAAACTAAGCATGAGCATTTCTTCCCGTGTTCAAAAAACCTGTTTATAACAGAGATAGCACTTATTTTGGAGTTTTAATATTTTATTTTATTGGAACTTTTCCAAAAGGAAGAACTGCTACTCGCTTGGAGTATATAATTTTGCATTTTGTACAAATCAAGAATCCAGAAATTTGCACATGACAAAGCTTTTGGTTTTTTATCGTGAATTCTTCAATTATATTTCTAATTACTATGGTACATATATAGAGGAGATGACTCATAAAGGAAATATAAAGCCTTCTTAGACGTAAACAAGGCTCTTTTAGACTTTCTGTGTCAAAATGTAAGTAGAAAAGATCATCCCACCTGCATGTCCCTTAACAACAGAAATTCCCTTTTTCCCCGGGTCTTCCAGCTTTCTCAAGCCCGTGTAAGAAGAATGACAGAGCCTGACCGAGTTTTCATGCACACACGGGCTGAGTTTTAACAGGGGCTTCATAAAAGCCTCTGCGTGAAGATTTGTGGTGGGCAGAGAGCTACAGAGGCTGTACTTGAAGGGAATTGAAATCAAGCTGATGCAAGACGCAACTGGGAAGCAACATCTGAGATACAGCTTTTATGGTCAGGAAAACAGGTGAGTGTCTCCGGCGATTCATCTAAACCTGGTAGTAAAAATCATGATGCCTCTAATGAACTAAGAGGGTCGTCTTGGTTAAATTTAGAGCTGGAGCTGGGGCTGAAGGGTGGGTGCTGAGAAGGAAGGCTGGGAGCCTCCCTGCCGGCTAATCCTCAGCGATGCAGAGCAGCGAGCCCGCATGCGAAGTAATTAGTCATAACTCTGAACGCGGGGAGGGAAAGGCTCTCCGTCAAAAAAAAGCAGGGCAGTCTCATAAGCTGGTTCTTCCTCATCTGGTTTGAATGCCTGGACGACATACTGCAAGACCGCGGCAGCAGGTCCCTAGGCTCTCCTGGGGGAGGCTGGTGGGGGTCAACCACAGCCGAAGGGCGATTCATCACTTTGGGTTGAGGTGCCGAATTCACTGCCTGCAACAGAGCCTGTGCACTTCTATGGGTGGGTCGATGCTCCTTGCTGCCTAACCAGGAATTGGGGCCACCCCAGCGTGGGGCAGTCTTGGAATGGGGGGGAAATAAAGTCACCTGTTCCCCTTCTCAAAGCAGCTTTCAGCAGCAAACAGCTACAGTCCCGTCGGGGTCTGGGGTCTGTCTGTTCTAGGGTCTTACAGGCTGCCAGTAAAATGTGGCATTTAAATCTGAGCCAGTCACTTTGCAGGGACCAATGGAACAGTATGGACCTCTTCTGAGGCTGTCTCATCTTGGCTTGGAGACAGGCAATACTCCGCTCTAGTGAGACCCCACCTGGAGTACTGCATCCAGCTCTGGAGTCCTCAGCACAAGAAGGACATGGACATGTTGGAACGGGTCCAGAGGAGGGACACGAAGATGATCAGAGGGCTGGAGCTCTGCCATGAGGACAGGCTGAGAGAGTTGGGGTTGTTCAGCCTGGAGAAGAGAAGGCTCTTTGGGAGACCTTTTAGCAGCTTTCCAATACCTAAAGGGGACCTACAGGAGGTATGGGCAGGGACTCTTTATCAGGGAGTGTAATGATAGGATGAGGCGTAACGGTTTTAAACTGAAAGAGGGGAGATTTAGATTAGATCTTAGGAAGAAATTCTTTACTGTGAGGGTGGTGAGGCACTGGAACAGGTTGCCCAGGGAAGCTGTGGATGCCCCATCCCTGGAAGTGTTCAAGGCCAGGCTGGATGAGGCTTTGAGCAACCTGGTCTAGTGGGAGATGTCCCTGCCCGTGGCAGGGGGGTTGGAACTAGATGATCTGTAAGGTTCCTTACAACCCAAACCATTTGATGATTCGATGATTCTATGACAGCTCAGGTGCACCACTGAAGCTCCTGATCTCCCCTTTGCCTGTAAGGGCAAGGGGCAGCAGCCCAGACTCCTTTAACTTTTAGGCAGCTAAAATTAGGTGAGGGAAATCCCCAAGCTCCATCCGTTAACAGCCCACATCATCCAAAATGCAGAGGAGCGGAGAGGGGAGCCCAAGGCTTAGCTCCTGGGCAGGGCCCGTTGAATCAAATGTTTGCTTCATCAATGCTGTTTCACTGTGTATGTCCCAGTTTTTTTTCTTTTATTTTTCAATTAACATAAATGAGATTTTTGCTAACACGCTTCAGAAATTAATGCAGACCTATCAAGTGAATTCCATTTATTTGCCAAGCATGGTGTGGCATCAGCCCTGTGTCATGTGCTGGGGAAGAGACTGTGTGGCCACACAACCTGTCTGTCATGGAGAGCTGCCCTCTCCTACCTGCCTTTCCCTGGCTCAGAGGGCAGAGGTGAGGAGGGGGAGCAGGTACACAGGACTGGAGACGACACTCTTACGATGAGACAGCATTAGTTCCACAGCCCAAACTGGCTACAGCAGCTGGAGATCACAAGAGCCCTAACACTGAGCTTGAGCCTGCTCCTGCAGAAGTCTCTGGTAGTCACCTACGATGCAGCAAAGCACCCTCAGCGCCCTTCACAGTCAGTGGAGAAAAATAGGCACTTTTAAGACACCAGTCATCTCCTCCTGAACCAGCCAGCTAAAACAGGTCTGGTGTATTGCACTGAGAAGTTCCCCATCCCTCCCTACATGCAGCCTGCGGTAGCTGTAGGTGGTTGCACTGTGGACATCCAACAACTAGTGAGACGAAGCTCACCCCATGTGCTTTCAAACACTGCCACGTAGTTTGCTGTTAGCAATTGCCATGAGACCATCTGATCTGAGCTTGCTGACAGTGTGGCAAAATGAGGGAGCTGTAACAACATCATTTAGATGAAGGTGAAGATAGCTGGTAGCACCAGTATGGTCAAGCCAGGCCCTTGGAGACCAGCAGACTCACAACCAGGTGCCAGTGTGCAATTTCCCTGGCATCAAGGGAGAGGACTAAAACACAGAAGTGGGTAATTGCCACAGCCTCTTTTCCAGATGTTCCTGCACAGCCATGAAAATGTACCCAGGACACACAGGAGTGATTCTACAGCAGCACAGCCATGAAATGCCTCGTCTCCTGAGTGCCCCAGAGATCTTCTGGGACTGTGGGCTTGCAACTGCCACCCTGGAGACCCTGGGCAGATGTCCAAATCTGTTGTAATTGTTAATAAATTAAATTCATTTTCCCAAAGTCAAGACTGTTTTGCCTGTGACAGTAACCGGTAAGTGATCTCTCTATATTTGTCTTGATCCATGAGCTTTTTAATCCAATTTTCTCCCCCTGTCCTGTTGAGGACAGGGAGTGAGTGAGCAGCTGGGTGGGGGTCCAGCTGCTGGCTAAGGTCAACCCACCACACATACCAAGAAAAGAAGATCCCAGAAATGCCTTCTGTGGCACTTTAGCCAAAAAAAATAAAGTCAAACTCCCACTGACCTGCTCTTCTCTCCTGTGCCTCTTGAATGCCTTCAAGGATGTTTTTGTTAATGAGTCAAACACCACCGTGAGGTGCCTAATTCTGGTTTCTGCAGCGCATGCTCTAGATGCAGGACTTCTAGTAAAATGGGGTGGCAGCACTCATGCTTGTATGTGGATATGGCTGTGACCTCTGGGATGGGGGTTTAATTCTGTTAACTTGTGTGAGAAATGCTCGCTGCCCGGACCAGGCCCTGAAGGCAGAGACACCAAGGTGGGATTTAGCTGAAGATTCAGATAGATGTGCCTTTTGTGGCCAATGGGTTGGTGTCTACATGTACAGTAGGCATCTACATTCCTGTGGCAGACAATGAGGACTCATCAGGGGGGTCTAGAGGGCTGTCTGGCTCATCTCACAGTGGGCACCTGTGTTCACTGAGCAAAGCCCCATTACACGGAGTAACGGCTTCAAACTGAAAGAGGGTAGATTTAGGTTGGATATCAGGAAGAAATTCTTTACTGTGAGGGTGCTGAGGCACTGGAACAGGTTGCCCAGGGAAGTTGTCAATGCCCCATCCCTGGAAGTGTTCAAGGCCAGGTTGGATGGGGCTTTGAGCAGCCTGGTCTAGCGGGAGGTGTCCCTGCCCATGGCAGGGGGGTTAGAACTAGATGACCTTTAAGGTCCCTTCCAACCCGAACCATTCTGTGATTCTGTGAAAATCGCTCTCTACCCTCTCGTAACTGCATTGATTACCTGGTCATTTTATGTGACAGCAGATTAAGCACCTGCCTTACACAATCATAGAACAGAATCATAGAATCATTTAGGTTGGAAAAAACCTTTAAGATCACCAGGTTCAACTGTTAACCTAGCACAACCAAGTCCACCATTAAACCAAATCCCTAAGCACCACATCTACAGGTCTTTTAAATAGCTCCAGGGATGGTGACTCAACCACTTCGCTGGGCAGCCTGTTCCAATGCTTGACAAACCTTTTGGGGAAGAAATTTTTCCTAATATCCAATCTAAACCTCCCCTGGTGCAATTTGAGGCTCTTTCCTCTTGTCCTATCACTTTTTACTTGGGAGAAGAGACCAACACCCACCTCACTACAACCTTCTTTCAGGTAGTTGCAGAGAGCGATGAGGTCTCCCCTCGGTTTCCTTTTCCTTCAGGTTCCTCCCCTGAGCTAAACAACCCCAGTTCCCTCAGCCGCTCCTCATAAGACTTGTGCTCTAGACCCTTCACCAGCTTTGTTGACCTTCTTTGGACATGCTCCAGCACCTCGACGTCTGGACATAGACACACACATTGTGGATATAGAAATTCAGGTGGGTGCACTTTCACCAAAGGGAATGGTCTACCCTTCTCTCCACCTCCAGCTTCACGTTCCCATGACTCCTTTGCTGCCAGCACCCAGAAAAGTCATCTCCCCAGGGGCAGATGTACAGAAGCATCACAACTGGGTAGAGTTCTGCAGGTTTAGCTCAACCAGGGGTCAGGCAATTATCAGACACTGTCAGGGAGGGAGCAGATGGAGGAGGCCCCCAGGGCCTGGGAAGAAGGCAGGACTGTGCTTTTGGGCAGCAGCCAACAAGTAGATCAGCCTGTATGTAATGTAAAACCTTTGGAGGTTTCTCAGTGATTTCTAAGTTGGCCAAGGAGGAACCTAGTGCCTTTTGGATGCTTTGAAGGCTTGGCATCACTAGTGATAATGCCAGCTCACTCCACACATGTCACCTAAGCCCAAATTTAGGCTGAAGAATGTGGACTGGTAGCCGGGGAGAAGAAAGCATTACTTCCTACCATATATGCCAAGGTCTTCAAGCCCTCCTTATTGTCCTGGTTGCAGCTGGGAAAGAGTTAATTTTCTTTCTAGTGATTGCTGTGAAAGGAATGCCAATAATACCTATTGGTTTTAGTTGTTGCTAAGTGATGTTTACACTATTCAAGGACTTTTTTCAGCTTCCCACAGAAGCATAGAATGGCCAATGAAATACTCCATACCATAGACGTCATGCTCAGTATATAAATGGAGGTTAGCCAGGAGGCAGGAATCCACAACCACTGCTCGGGATGGTGCCAATTCATTGTTTTTATCATTATTGTTATTTTTCCTTTTCTGTTGTTGTTTCTATTAAACTGTCTTTATCTCAACTCACGAGGGATTTTTTTCCTCCCTTTCCCCCTTTTTCTTCCCCTGTTCCCTGCACCCTTCTGAGAGGGGAAAGGGGGTGGGTGTGTGGTCCTAGTTGCTGGCTGGGGTTAAACCGCAACACTTATTTAAGAGGATGCTTTAGAGAAGCTCCCTGGAGTTGGGTTTTCCCCTCCTTAAGCAGTGGTAGGGATCCCTCCGCTTGCCCGTCCTTCCTGATGGGTGCAAAAAGATGGTTTTGCCCTCACACCCATGACGCCAGTGGCAGTGGGATCCCCACCACTCTCAGGGTTCCTGGGACACGTCGCCCACCCAATGTTAACCATGTTGGGAGAGTTTACAGGGAGACAGGGACCTGGCCACAGGCAGGGAGAGATGCAGGGATCAGGAGGGCAGCTGGCTTCAGTAGGTCCCCCCCAGCACCACGGGCCTGGGGAGGGTTAAAATCCTGGGAGGTGAATTGGAAAGGGAGCAGATGGCCACCAAGTTGGGAAAAGCAGTGACTTAACCTGGCTGTGGGAAGCCAGTGGGTTCATTCAGTTGGTAATTATTAATTATTTTTGAGTGGGCATGAGCATCCTCGGGGTCGCGGGCGTGAGCACCCATTTTAGCCTGCAGCAGGCAAACCCCAGTTGCCAGTCAGCCCCTGCCGCAGTGGGCAGCCAGCCGATGTGCCCTGCCAGTACTTCTTGAGTAAGGAGGACCTACCGGCCCCGCACGCAAGGTAGGGAAGCAACCCTGAGTGGTGCTATAGTCAAATGCTGTTTAAAGATGCAGATGTTTCTGTGGTAAATCCATCTTTCAGATTTGAAGGTAGGTCTCTGTTGCAAGCCCAGTCGAGCTCCATTGCCTTAACCTACGCAGGGTGAACGCGATGGAGGCCAGAGGTGGAGGTTGCCTCCTACACATTCACCCCTCCCAGGTGACCGCTTCAGATCCCAACACAACGTCCACTTTCCAGCTACCTCCAGCCATGAAACTGTTGACTCACAAGTGCTTCGTCAGTCAAGGTATTGGGCCTCAGCAATAAAGTTTTATGGTCACACTGGTCCTCTGGGTTATCTGGGTGCCGTGAGATTTGGGTATTTCTGCCCTGGCATGAGCACACAGGAGCCTGCAAGAGCTCCCAGTTCCCACCAGAGCAAAATCACCTCTAGGCTTTCATCTAGATCTAAAGCGGACATGTAGGGGGAACAGCCTCTGCGCCCACCACAGACAGCTGGGCGCCTACACTTTGACAGCTTCCCAAGGTCTTGGGGTGGACGGCCCAAAGCTGGGTGCAAGAAATTACAATTTTCCCTGCATCTCTCTGCCAGGCAGCCTCTGCCCACCCTTGCAGCCCATCTCCTGGGACTCTTCACCCACCTGCCTGCTAACTGTAGCTTCCTGCCAGGGTGATAAGCCCTGGCCCTGCCTGGGTTGGCTGCTCTGCAGAAGGTCACTGTAACCTCCTTGTGCTCCATCTCCTTGGGGTGGGGAAGCTCACCAAATAACGACCAGCCCAAAGGACCCTGCAGACAAGACCTCCCTTTCTCCATGGGCTCATGCTCTGTGTAGAAATGATCCTTATGGTTAAAGCAAAATGGCCCAGGGATAACTTGAATCTGCTCCTGCAAGAAGCAGGGAGTTTTGCGGGAGGTCAGCAGAGGCCATGACGATGAACAACTCTGTAAACCCTCCCGTCAGAGGGACAGAGAGACACAAAGAGAAGAAGAAAGGGCAACAGCTTCTTCCCTTCACCTGGAAAACCCTTCTCCCTCCCACTCACAGTGAGAGGAATACAAAAAAAGCAGGGAGTCTGGGGGGACAGGAGAGAGGGACCCACATGATGTGGGACTAAGCTGCCTAGCGACTGCAAACGCACAATGGTTTTGGAGGACAATCCACAGTAAAATAACCAATTTCATTTATGTACAGAGGATGTTCAGCTTAATTCATCCTCTCTTTTCATTCAAAACATGTCCACTGGATTTGGAAGAAATTCAAGAATCCTGACCTTCCAAAAATCCTACAGCAGACACTGAAAGCAGTTTTACTGGATGACTAGTTAGAGAATAGCATGAAGAGGCACCTCCACAGATCAAGATCTTAAAATTGCTTTTGCCTAGAAATTTGCTTCTGCCTGAATGTCTGCACGTGGGACAGCGGTGCATTTGGCGTGTGACCCTGGAGCGGGGGCACATCCCATCCCCAGTTCTTTGCTGAGGGTCATGGACAATAATTCACCGAGGTCTCCTCCTTCCCCAGAGTTCAATTTCACTGCTGCACAAAAGACGTTCCCCCTCCCTCCCCTGGGGGCTAGACCACTTCAGGAATGGGCCTCAGCCAGGGCTGGCAGCCTGCTGTCACCTTTGCCTGTTGGAGTAACGCATGATAACGAGATGTGAGACACCTCTGAACACACCGCTTGGCAGGATGTTAATTAAAACAGAGTAGCACTACCTCTACCCTTCGCAGGGCCGTAGCTCAGAGCATTTTATGAACGCCCAGGAGGTAAAGGAACACGTTCAAGGCCAGACAACACATCTGTGAGAGAGCTGGGAGTAAATCCAAATGCTTTTTGTTTACATATCAGCATACAAACTGTCATATAGGATGAATCCCCGGCCAAGACCAGCTGGATATACCAGACACTGGTGGCATGGGAAGGCAGAAAAACTGCTTCCAATCACTTCACTTGAAAGGGAAAGGGCATCATGTCTCCATCCCTCCTCCCCTACAAACAGCAGCAAACCATCACTATCCAAATTGCCTTTGCAAAGGTCCCCACAGTCCCTCGCTCCTCTGTCAGATGATAACAAAGAGGTTCTGCCTACCGCTTTCACATTCACGGCTGCTTTGGGCCCCCGGATGCTTGGGGTTCTGCTTCGTTTTACCACCCTGACGTGACCCGGGTTTTCTTAGAAGTTATTTATTTTTATTTATTTAACTGCGTAAACTGATTATCCATGTAACAACTTTAATCAATTATCTGTGGCAAAGAACTTCTCTGCAACTTAATTAGCAAAGTTCTTCCCTGACCTAGCAATATCTGATTGCATCATATAAGAGCTTAACTTTGAAATGGCAACACAGTTCATTAAAAATAACTAATAGCTGCAGGGTTTAAAGATGTAAATGTTCATTTTCTTAATGAGAAAAAAAAGGGCATGCAGACTCTACCTGTCTATATTCATTATACTGTGTCCACATGGGATGACTCACATTTGCAAAACTCAAGTTTAATTAACATGCTTATTTTTACAATGATATTTCTCATTATAATAAATTAAATGTTTAAACAGCCAGTGCAAACATTTTGATCCAAGACAAAAACGCTTGCACAGTGCTAGTTTAAGCATTTAATTTATTATAATCCTTTCCATAACAAATGCCTTAGAAGTTGATTTTTTCGCTGTGAAAGGCTATTAGTATTATTTCCTCTGGTAATGTTTAATCCAAGACAATCAAAATGTAAGGCGTGAACAAAATTGGACTGGAAGCGATGATGATAAATGAGATAGTGAAAAGAATCTGCCTCCGCCGGTCGCTGCGCCGGAGCCTGCAGCTGGTGCCAGCTCTGCGGCGAAGCTGCGCCCTGGCAGGCCGCGTTGTCATTAGGAGCTCATACACAAATTAATCAAAGCGCATCCGCTAATCCAAAAGCGCGTTTGGTCCCCAAGAGCGTTTACCCCGACCCCGTTCGCCGCCCTCCGGCGCACCCACTGTAGAGGGGGTCTTTCCAAAGGGCTCCTTCCAGTCGAAGTTTGCTTTATTTCAAACCAACCCTTCGACACGTCCCGGCTGGGGAAGGGGGATGGATGTTGTTCCTGACACCTGGGACGGGGGGGACAAAGCCGCCGGCGGGACCCCCGCATCCCCCGGCCGCTGCCGCCGGCTCCGGCG
>VYZM01010315.1:29285-59298 GCA_013398915.1 Dromas ardeola
GGGGTGGGATGGGTCGGAAAGGATCGGGTCGGGTCGTATCAGAACCGAACGGACCGTGTCGGGTCGCATCAGGATGGGTCGCATCGGGACCGAATGGGTCGGGTGGGGTCAGGACCGGGATGCGGAGAAACAGGGGGGTCAGGATGGGACGCCGCCACCCGCTCGGCCGGGGCCCGAAGGCGGTCTCCCACGGCGGGGGTCCCTGCCGAGCCGGGGGGGTCCCTGCCCCGCAGCCATCACCGCGCTCTCCCCAGGCGTACGCGGCGGCGGCGCCCCCCGGGCCGGGGCGGCTGCTGAAGGCGGGGGCCGCCGTGCTGATCGCCGGAGCCCTCCTGCTGCTGGCCGGGGCCATCGGCGCCTTCTACTTCTGGAAAGCCACCGAGCGGCAGGTGAGGGCGAGAGAGCCTAGAAGCGCATCCTCGCATGGAGACGGGGGGTGTGGGGGGTGTGGAGGGTCTGAGCTGGTTTCATGGAAGCAGAGGAACAGGCGAGGAACTCTTCTTGCGAGGTCGATAAAGAGGTCTTTAAGCAAATCTTTATTTTCTCCATGCTTTAAAACAAACAAACAAACCCACCCCAAACTCCATCATCATCATCTTTACTGGCTGTTCGGATGGAGCCTCGTGGAAGCACATTTATTAACGAACATGAAACGTAACTTTGAGAGCACAGACGCCACATTGATTTCTGCTCGCAAACCCTCAGCAAACTCAAACCCCAACAAGTCCCCGGGGATTCACATCCTGGGCAAACTCCAGCTCCCAGGACAAAAAAAGCATTGAAAGGGATAAATTCCTTTTTCACATCACCTGCATTCTTGGTCCAGATCCTACCTGGACCCTCAAATATGTAATGCTATATTTAACCCATTAATAGGCACCATTATTTCATCCTGGTGGTTTGTATGACTGTGCATACACGTAGGCATTTACGGTTAGCAGCTGTGGAGCAATTTTTAAAGTCATGATAAGTTTTCTTATATACATTTTTCTGGGGTACAGGAAAAACCCTGTATGCAAAGCACAAAACTGAGAAGCTGCTGATCGGTTTAAGAGCACTAGAACGTGATTAAATATTAGCTTTCCTTTCTGTTTACATAAGATTTGGTTTAAAACATATTTGAAACATGATGGCGCATTCGTGAATGGAACTTGCTCCCTAAGTGCAATTAGTATCTTTGAATTTACTTTGGAAAAAGCTTTGTACTGCCTCCGGCCCCACGCCAGAACCCGTCAAGGAGAGCCTTGTGCGAATCCCAGCAGCCACAGCAGAGGTTCCCCCTGTGAGATACACCCATGCACAAGGGGATAACTCACATAATCAGAAAGTACAAGGTTTTACACCAAAAAGACAGGACACATCGCTGACCTCTGGGACGCGCCGTAAGAGCCATCTGCTTCTCTTGGCTTTTGAAAAGGGAGAGGGAGGCAGATGGGGAGGGAGGCAGGGAGCGGGTACAGCGTATTCAGGTGGGAGCGGGTGTCAGAGTACAGGACAAAGTTTTCCTTTTTTTATTGCTCCCCTTGTCTAAATTCTGCTTTGCAAAATGTGTCACATTCATAGCCGTCATTAAGCTTCAAAGCTGATCTCCAGGTGAAGACACAGGAAAAGCTTAGAGGTATTTTTCCAAGCTGCCTTCAAAGTCAGAAAGCTACGCTTGCCATGCAAATGTTTAGGAAGCAACTGTAGAAATTATATTTAGGGTCATTCATAAAAAAAATAAGGTATTTTCATTGTTACTATTTTTATTTTAAATCTTTAAATTCTCCCATAACAGACAAGGGTAACAAAGTCTCAACTCCATCTCAGCCCCTGGCAGGGGAGACCTTGTACATTGGTCCGGTTTTATGGACCACGTTCAACAAGAGTCCTAGACAGCCGAGAATATGGGGACAAATCTGTATAGTTGAGGAACCATAAATCTTTAGCACCTTAGACTTTCCTGAGCGAAGGTGAGAGAAGAAGAAATTTTTCTCTAGCTGTCAGTGTAAATTTTTCATTAAAATGCTGCAGGCTTTTTAAAGACCAAAAGTAAACTGCTTGGGCAGCACTTTTAGCAGAGCTGCACAAGAGAATCGCAAAAGCCCTCCAGATTGTGGTTCTCCAGCAAATACAAACCACGCTGCAGCTTTCCTCATTGAAAACAGGATCAGAGCAAATTCGCTGACAAGGAAAATATGAGTCTATACAACTTCACATCCAATTTAAACAAAGTTCACATCCATTACAAGTTAGGAAGCATGTTCATATTCAAGAGGAACCCGTTTTCCTGCACCTCAGCAGAACATCCCAAGAGATAAATAGGGGTTGGCCTCCTTCAGTGTAGGATGCTCGCTCCTGCTCTCCCTTTGGGAATCATGCCAGCATAAGAAGCGACTCCTAAAATACGACCTAGAAGAAGGTTTTTAAGTCGGAGTGAGCCTGGATGTGGACTCACCCCACATTGTTTTTGAAGTAAAACTGCAAGTGGTTCCTGAAGGAGGGACCTCAGGAGATGCCTCGTCCTACCTGCTGCTCAGAGCAGGGACAGCTGTGGGGTCAGAGCTGGTTGCTCAGGGCTTTACCCAGTCAGGCCTTGAAGACTTCCAAGGATGGAGACTGCACAACCTCTCTGGGCAACCTGCTCCACTGCTGGCCTGCCCCGATGGTGAAGTGTTGCAGTGGAGTGGTGTTGGTTGCTGGAGGGTTATCAAATGCCTACAGAAATAGAAGTTAGGAGCAGAATAGGATTGTAACAGTCAGATTGACCCATCGCCTGGTGTAGGAGGAAGGCAATAGGCACTTGCTGACATGTGCTGCTGCTCTTTTATCGATTCCAGGTGTACAATGTTCACTATACGATGAGCATTAATGGAAAAGTACAAGACGGATCGATGGAAATAGATGCTGGAAACAACTTAGAGACATTCAAAACGGGAAGCGGGAGTGAAGAGGCTGTTGAAGTTCATGATTTTCAGATTGTAAGTACCACCACACTTGCCCTTCATGTAACATGCTCCAGCGCTGGATTCTAAGGATACCCTGCTCTTCCCCGACTTCTCTGCCCCAGTGGGTCTCAGGTGCCAGCCCCCAGCTGGCTGGAACCACAAGCACCCACACTCTCCCAGATCACCTTTACAACAAGACAGGCAGTTTCCTCCAAAACAAAGTCTAAGTGCCTTTTGGGGATAGGTCGTGCCAGGTCCCACTCCGGGAAGCAGTATGGATTAGGCTGCATTGGATTTGGCTCCACGTAACACTTTGCATTTTCAAACCATTGAACACAGCTGCAACATGTGCCCTTGGGGTCTTGCTAGAAAAACGTTCCAGGAGGCTGTGACACCGCCCCTGCGTGACTTCATATGATTTGAACCAAAAAAACCACCTCCCCCTCCCCAAAACATCACCATTTCAGGAGCACAGGGTCAACACAGTAAGTCGAGTAGACACCAGGAGAGACGACTATACAGCACTGGACCCGGGCAGCATGCTCTGCCCTGAGATCATCTCCACAGCTTGGCCTGGGTTCATCCCCAGGGGAGAGGATGGAGGCATTTAGCACAGCTTAAGCATCCCTGCACCAAATGCACGATGCTGGGCCACTTGGGCTGACAGCAAACACACTGGGGTAGCCCAGGGGCTTGGCTGCATCAGCCCAGCACAGAGCCTGGACTAACAGATGCCGAATCTCAGCAGAGCAGTTCACCGAGCTGCACCACCTTTGATCTACTAAAGGCACATCTACATGATGTTGCAGAAACCTATTTACAGGGCCCAGATCCTGCCATTGATGTTCTCAGGGGTGAAACGCTCTACTTGGCTTCAGAGTTAAGTCCTCTGTAAGGCCAAGCAACACCTAAAATAGAGGTGCTGCTGTCAGGAAGACTTGCCCAGGGCTTCTGGAGCAGCCACTTCCCTCTTGCTGAATCCAGAAAGGTGAGGAAATTCAGCTCCTTGGCTTCTCAGCAAGTACAAACAAATCCACTCCGGGAGACCCGGGACCCCGACTTATCCTGACAGCTGCAGTTCAGCCTTCATGAAACTCTCGTTAACATCACCATAGCAACATTATTAGCAGCTGAGTAAGAGCACCCACAGCGATGTCTTCTCATTTGCCTTCACCATTCCACATCTGCACAAAAGCACCAGCCCACTGGAGAGATGCTGAATTGACATCGCCTCCATGTGTGCCGCTGGTAAGCCACCGCCTGTCACACCCCGGTCAGAAATCGTCTCCCAACACCAACCAGCTAAAGGCACCTCCCAGGGACTGTGCAATTACAGCGGGCTGGGGACAGGCTCAGCCAGAGCAAAAGGGTGCTGCCTGTTGGGCTTTGAGCCAAAAACGCACATCAAGGAGAAAGAAATTGAAGAGACGTGCTTCCAACGCCCAAGCATTTACATTAGCAGCTTTGGATTGACTGGCACCGCTCCAACGATTGCACGGTGGGTGAAGACTTGCATCTGGCAATATTAGGATGCTCCTAGCACGCTCGGCGCAGCACGAAGTCTCACTCCCCTGTGCGCCCATCCCTGCATAGTCATCCCCTCTCTCGCCACTTTCAGAATTAGTCGTTTTGTTTCGATGGGCGTCTGTCCAACTGTACAGGACTTGCAGGTACATGGGATGAGGCTCAGGTGCCTCAGTACTGTCCATCTCAAGCCCCACCAGATGCCTACAGTACCTACGATGCCCATACAAGGCAGATGAGAGGGGCTGTGATGGCACCCATGGCCCCCTGGGCTGGCAGCTAGAGGCTGGGCAGAAAACCTGCATATCTCAAATGGCACTAGATATTTATATTTACGTGGTCGAATGGAGCTCATGCAACCCAATGAGAAACATGCAAATCTTGCCATCTCCAAGAAAGCATCTGAATTCGTAACATAAAGGAGAGCTCTTTTACAGGTACCCCAAAACCTACAGCAGAAACATGGGAACTACAGACAAGGTTCCCCTGCCCAAGTGTTAGTACCCAAGGTGCCGGCACAGGGCTGGCAGATACAACCCCAGACCTGCAGGAGACCTGCAGCCCTCTGGAGCTGCTGAGATACCCTTCTCTTGCTTAAAACTAGACATCCATGGTTTAGACAACTGCCTTTCGCCCTCGTAGGCCAGATGAAGGAAGTCCCACACACAGATTTCTGCACGAAACTCCCCGTCACGAGCTTCCCCTTGCTGTCACAGCCACTTACGTGTATAAATTGGACCGAGCTGCCCCCATATTTTCGTTAGATCTGTGTCACAAGGGTACTGCACCGCCAGCTAACACAATTTCGAAGCTGCCTACGTTGGGTGCTAAGTTACGGTTCAAATCATGTCAACTAATTCCTTAACAGAGCTACTTTGAGTAGCTGGCGTGGAGGCACTTATATAAAACACCCCCATCCTTCAGAAATGGAGTGAAAACTTCTAGACCCATTTGACCAAAACTGTAAAGCTAAAATGAAGATGGAAGAGCATTTTATTGCATCTGGTTTTAAGTAAGATTTAACCTTCAGACTAAAAATTCAGTGGGAATTTTAGCCGAGCTTGAGTGCTTTCCTGGGGGCGGTGGGGAGGTGGAGGGCTGCGCACAACCCCCTGCCTTCTGCTTTTGCAGGGCATAACTGGAATCCGGTTCGCTGAAGGAGAAAAGTGTTACATCAAAGCTCAGCCAAAAGCTCACGTCCCCAAAGTTGATGCTATGACTAAAGCGAGCCTCTCATCTGAGCTGGTAAGGGGTAATTTACTTATTTTTTTAAAAACAGATCTTTGTATGGAGAGGGACTTAAAGGGGTATTTGAATACAAATAAAAATGACATATGAAAACCACTGAAGAAGTCACAGAATCACAGAATGATAGGGGTTGGAAGGGACCTCAGGAGATCATCTAGTCCAACCCCCCTGCCAGAGCAGGGTCACCTAGAGCAGGTTGCACAGGAACGCGTCCAGGCGGGTTTTGAATGTCTCCAGAGATGGAGACTCCACCACCTCTCTGGGCAGCCTGTTCCAGTGCTCTGCCACCATCAAAGTAAAGAAGTTCCTCCTCGTGTCTAGGTGCAACTTCCTATGCTCAAGTTTGTGCCCATTACCTCTTGTCCTGTCACTGGGCACCACTGAAAAGTACCCGGCCCCATCCTCCTGCCACCCACCCTTTAAGTATTTATAAGCATTGATAAGATCCCCCCTCAGCCGTCTTTTTTCCAGACTGAAAAGACCCAAGTCCCTCAGCTTTTCAAAGTCATAGAACCATAGAACAGTTTGGGTTAGAAGGAACCTGCAAAGCCATCTAGTCCAACCCCCTGCAATGAGCAGTCATCAGTGGAGAGTTGAGGGTTCACTGACTGATTGCAAGGGGTCCCTGAAAGGTAAGAGAAGCAAGACTGGTGTCAGAGATGCACTTATTATGCATCCAGGGGCATGGCGGGAGTCTGCAAACTGGGGAATGGGGGAAGCCGTAGACCAGCGCCTAGCAGATCCACAAGAGACCTCAATGACAAGCGTATCTGCCTGAGATCAGGCTGCACACAAGGCTGGAAGGGAGAGCATGGAGGAAGCAACTGCTTTACTCAATGCAAAGAGGGATAGTGGTAGATCCCAGGAGATTTCTATCAACACTCTTGAGCAGAAGCAGGGACTCCATCGCCCAAGTCCTCTGAAATAGTCAATAAAGGGGAACTGTGGAAAACATTATTGCAAAACTTTAGCTAACTCAGAAGAAATAATAGTTAAAAAATTTAAGAATTTGCCTTCTTAAATAGCATCACACTTCATTCTAGGACATTGTGGTAACTAAGTTTCATGGAATCTACATCGCAACCACCACAAAAGCTGCAGTTCTCACCCAGATACCGTCAAAACCTCTCCTTACTTCACATTTGTAAAAAAGCCTATGGCTTTAGGTGCACAAATCCTGAGTTTCCTGGAGCTCAGACCCCCAACCCATCGCTCAGACAGGAGTGGCTCTGGTCATTTGAGTACGGCTGAGCCTGGACACTGGCGGGGGCTCAGCCACCAGCAGGAGATCAGAGAAGATCCACAACTCCTTTCCCTGGGTTTGCTCCGATCCAGAGAAAATAAGCGCAGATACAATTAATTGGGAGAGAGACACCGTTAAGGCTGCACCCGCCTGCAATGCTGCTGTGATTACCCAACCTCTACTTTAAAATGAATACAAAAACGGTGTGCCTAAATCCAGTCAGCAAGGTACCAGCAATGTTACAAAGGCCCCTGAAGTTGGTGAGGTTTTCCCCATGATGGGGAAGAGATCTTGCCCGAATTCCAGGCAAGGACCTAGATCCTTCCCGCCTCGCCTTATTTTAAAGGCAGGCTGGGCTTCTTGACTTCATTAGCACTATTGCCTACAGTAAAGGTTTCAAAAGTCAAAAAGTTATTTCTGATCTTCCACCTGGCTACAGTATACCTATTTCCTTGTCCTGTTTTCTCTGTGTCTTCTCCAAAGACGCATCACCTACACAACCGCTGCAATAAATCGTACGCACGGAGGCCAAACCAAGCAGCCGACTCAGTGCTACCATTGGGATAATAACCTTTCCCTGTTGCCAGACTTCCCAGTTTAGATGCACAACAGGAATGGCCAAGTAGTATTTACTTTTCTAGAGCAAGTCCCCTCTCTGATACACAAGTGTTTAGGAGAAAGTGTGTTTTCTTACAACATGTATCATAACCAACACTGCCTATAAAAAATGGTTGATCAAAACAAGCTTTTATAGATACCCAAACCCCGCCTGCTCACAAGTCAGGATAATCTCAAACAGAAACAAAGGATATTTTTATTTCTGAAAATTAGATTCAGATATTTCTGATGCTGATAAAAGCTTAAGTGGGAGAATATAAATAAAGAGCACTTCTCACTAGACAGATTGGATAGAGAACTTAAATGACTTGAGACCTACAAAAGAAATCAATAAACACATTAAAGGAACAGCAACTCGACGGAATAAATTGATCTAGTCGGTTATATAACAAGTTTTGATGACTTTTATGGAAGCAATTTAGAATTTTAACTTTGAAATCATACTGGTTTTCATGATTCACAAGTTGGTTTTCTTTTAATATTTCACTGTTGCTATAAAATACTTACACATTTTATGTAAAATAATACTTTGAACTAACAACTTTAAAGAATCAATCACTGGCATTTTCCTACATTACTTTGAAGATATGAACCAAAAACCTGCAGGGTACACTTCAAAAAGGCAGGCTCCTTTAACTCGCACTTCAAGCTTTTGGTCAATTGAATTGCTTTCACCAAACGAGACCTTTAATCAGACCGATCACGTTGCCTTAAAACTGGAAGCTGGAGCAGTTCTCAAGCTATAATCCTCTCCAAAGCTTTTGAACAAGATTTTTTTAATTATTTTTTTATTTATTCCCCCCCCTATTATAAATACAGTTATCTCTTGGGAGTACATCAAATGAGAACGGGGCATGATAAAAGATTAGGGTCTTGATTTTAGCTGGCGTATTTCATTGCTGCTCTGCTGAAGGTGGTAAATCTTCACAGTTTCTACCACCTGAAAATCTGGCGCTTTGGGCTGAAAGATCTCCAACACCTAGTCCTTGTACAGGAGACAAAAGTCTTCCAAGAGAGAGACGGATGAAATTTTAGCCCCAGCAAAGCTGACAGTAGTTTTGCCGTTCATCGCAGTGGTGGCAAGCTTTACTCGGGCTTTGGCTCGGTACAACCTGTTCACATTCATGAAATACAAGGATGCTCAGTATTAGCTGCAGCGGGTGATTATACAGTTTGATGCTCAAGAATTAGCAGCAAGCAAAGACATGACTGTTCACTGAGCTAGCAAAGGATTTATGCTGTTCTATTTGCAGGAAGATGAAATCATGCCTGTGAGATTTGACGAAAACTCCCTTATCTGGGTGGCTGCAGACGAGCCTATCAAGCATAACAGTTTCCTAAGCCCCAAAATTTTAGAGCTTTGCGGGGATCTTCCAATTTTCTGGCTGCGACCAACATATCCCAAAGGTAACACTTCTTTTATTTGAAAAGTATGTTATCCCTCCCTTCATCTAAACGCCTTCCCCAAATCAGGTTTGCCATCGAGACTTGCACATCTGGGAAACCAGGATCCTTTCCTCCTTTGCCCAGCCTGTCTTCCCAAGCCCTTGCGGGTTGGTGCCAAGATTGCAGGTTTGGAGTTTATCCACACTTCCTAGACTTCTTCCATATTTATATTTCCTGAGACAATTTATATAGCCCACGTGGGTGGCTTACTATGAGATGAAACATCCCCAGAGAGGTCAGCCTCCTCCTACAGAAGGACAAGACTTAAACTAGCTTAAACAAGGCTTAAACTAGCCCCCAAAATATTTAGGCAGCTGAGACCAGGTAGCAGGAACACTACATCTGGCCAAGAATTGGGGAATATCAAGCTCCTGATCTGGGACCATAGCCTGTCTTGTTTCCTACCCCCGTACCTTTCACTGGAGTGTAAGGACAAGACGCTTTAGGTAGGCAACTGGCAGATGAAGTTTATGAGATCCTGGGGTCAGTCCCAGGACTGAAGTTCTCCCATCACCCACAGCCAAGCTTAGCCAAAGGTGTTCAGGGGTCACCAGGGAGATGGCAACTCCTCCAGGTAACTTCTAGGCCTGGGAGGAGAGGAGAAGGCTTCAAAAGATTTAACTCCTCCTTGGTCCAGTTAATATTGGAATGCTCAAAGAGGGGGGCAAGGGGAGGGGAAGAAAAAATCCCGCCACAGTTTAGAGCACCTGTGGATCCAAACTGCCCATATTTTCCACTTTTCTCGTGACTCTGCGTATTCCACTGGGCAACAAAGAGCAGTATCAAAGCTGCCCAGAAACTGTTTCCACTAGTTTCACCAGCTGCCCTTGGGAGCAGGGCACCAGTCTGTCACAAAAGTACTTTAAAAAAAATGAGATGTACATAACCAGCCTTGCTAGTGCTGGCAGCTGCTGCCGAGTTAACATCAGTGACTACAGGTGGGTCAAAAAAAAAACCAAAACCCAAACCCAATCAAATCTCCTCGCACCCGTTTTGCCTACAGGGGAGGAAGAAGTTGGGGGGGGCGGGGAGGCAATCTCACACCCCTTTGGACTGACATTGGCTGCAGATACAACACAGGAAGGCAAGCAGCTCCCATGGGGATGCTCATCAAGTTTGCCACTACAGTTTTGTCTTTCCCTCTGCCCCTCTCCTTTTTTAAAATATTTAAAGAAATCACCAAAACCTTAGATAGTGTGTGGATAAATACAAGGACACACTGAAGATAAGATTATCATCCTGTCATTATTTCTTCAGATACCCAAAGGAGAGAAATGAAGCGAAACAAACGCCAATCAGAATCAAACTTTGATACGGAAGACTTGGGAGCTGCTACTGAAGAAGTAAACACCAGATCGCCCACCACGCAGCTGACTCGAGAGCTTGATCACCAATCTAATGAAACCAGGCCAATGGGACAAGAAACCGATCAAACGCTTAATCCGGACAACCCATATAATGTAAGTATTTGCACTGTAATCTTCTTTCAGAGCCCGAGACTGCTGTAGACAGGTAAATACTGGTGATGGGGGTTTTTGTTTGTCTGTCTTCAATCTGCACAGTCTTTGGCTGTTCAGCTTTTCTCCGAAAGTAGACCTTTGTAAAACACCTTCAAAGTTCCAAAAAGTCTTCCCCCAGTCCTCCTCTCTCTCCCTCAACATAGTTTTTCATTAGACTTCAGTCTGAAACAAGGACAAGTGCTGGAGGTGGCAAGATTACGGCAAATGGTGCCAAGTGGCTTTTCAGGGTCGAGGTCCATACGGAAGCAGCACTAGAGAGATCCAACCAGGATAGCACCATCCGAAAACAAACCAAAGCTGCTCTTGATCAGAGAGCTGATCCCCATCGTGTACTGACAATGTAAAGAAAGAGTCCAGTAGGTAGAAACATAGTTTGCCCTCAAATAGGAATTAGTATCAGAAGTGACTACTACAGAGGAAAGCAGTAGTGGTGCCTGGTTGCAAAATTGGTTAAGGTTAGGCCAAATAAATCTGTTTTCTCAGCCTCTTCTCTATCAGACTAAACAGTCCTAAGTCTAGCAAGCAATTCACAGAAGAGAACCTGTTTAGAGGCACCAACAGTGGGTGGAGGATGAGAATCACGAAGTTTATTCTGGCTTTTTGAGATGAAGCAGCCCACAGAAAGAGCACAGGAGCCGCCACGCTGAGCCCCAACACCTTTGTCGCGCCGCAGGAGACCTGACTGTACAGTAGGCACCTTCCAGTCTACTGCACCAGCGCCAGACAATTTACACCCACCGTTTGGTGCAGCAGGAGCAAGTCATTTTAATACAACACTGTCACAAGATAAATGCCTCCTGCTTTGGAAGTAAGTCCCAGCTCCGACTTGACATTTTATGCAACAGCAGGAGATCATTACACTGTGACAGCGTTCTGCCGAGTTGACATCCCTTAATTAAACTTAAATTAATCACTCCAAATAAAGTGGATCTAAATCGGCGCTCTCACGAGGTCAGTAAAACAGCAGCGGCTCCGGAATGTTAACTTCTCCTCACAGCTACTAACGGGACCATGTCCCATGGCGTCCAAGCTGCTCTGTCTCTGGAGGGCGGTGGCAGAACAACTGCCGTGGGTCCCTTCCTCCAGCCAGAAGGACCCTGGGCCAAATGGAGAATGTCTCATCAGATGCAGTCACCAGACTTCCCTCAGCCTGCAGGGCGGGATTCACCTTCATGAGCAGTTCTTCTGTAGATGCCTATATCCAAGCTTGCTTTAGAGGCAGACTCGTTCAATTCAAAAGGACCACTAATTACACTGTAGGTCTTTCCCGTAGGATGAAATGAATCCTCCCTAGAACTATTTCTCTTTACCCGCTATGAGTAGAGTCTGGACAATAAGCGCAGGTGTAGAAGGTCACACTGCAGATACCTGAATTCAAGGATGATGAATCCTGCCCAAGGAAACGACACCGTCCCTGCTCTCACAGCTGGGGGCCCGAACGACACCGAGCTGTCACTAGTGTCTTGTACAAGCCCAGAAAAGAGATGGCACCTTTCTGTGCCTCACCTTTTCGTTGTGCTGCTAGTTTTCTGAATGAAAAATGCTCAGGTAAAAAGTTAAGTGTTACTCGGGCATTTGCTCTTTGCTGATGCTTTTCTTGAAATAACACCAATGGGAAAAGAATAAATGTGTTTCAAAAAGCAGAATATCCAGGTTACTTTTTCTCCCAGAAAGGAGGAAAGGAATTCTGAAGGGCAGTAGCAAGAGCCTGCTTTTACATTTATTTTTTTTTTTTTTTACATATTTTATGCATGTCTTGCTCCATGTAACTCCTTACTGTCAGATACAGAACAGGCAAAATTCTCACTGTCCACAATGCACCTAAGTGTGACCAAGGGGAAAAAAAGAAAGCCGGCTGAAAGACAAGGGAGAAATATTCAGGAAACTTCAGGGTTAATAGCTTACTGAATAATTTCCTGGGAATGCTGTATAAAGCATTAAAATACAAAAATTAAAACAAAACATTAAAAACAGAGCACACGCTTCGGACACCATCATCTACATAAAAGACCCAGACAACTGTCTTGAACTTTTCCATCACTAGTATTTATTGGGAGTTTACTGCTTCTGGATCTTCTGCAAGGACTGTAGAAGAAAAATAATGAAGTTAGAGCTCCCTGTTGTTTCTTTCCATTTTACACGGGTGACTGCACCAATTCCACACTTCTACCAAACAGAGCAAGACAAAAGAGGGGGAAAAAAAAAAAGCAAGATGCACGGGTCAGTTAGTAGGAGTTCTGTCAACTTCAACAGGACCAAGATTTCAGTTTTTACCCTTTGTAGGGTTCTACATTCTCTGAGAATGAGAGCATTGTGACGACATTTAATATTTTGCATTTCAGCAACTGGACGGTGAAGGGATGGCTTTTGACCCCATGCTGGATCACCTGGGCGTGTGCTGCATCGAATGCAGACGAAGTTACACGCAGTGCCAGAGAATTTGCGAGCCTCTCATGGGCTACTACCCATGGCCTTACAACTACCAAGGCTGCCGTACCGCCTGCCGAATCATCATGCCCTGCAGCTGGTGGGTCGCTCGCATCATGGGTGTCGTGTGAGAAAAAGCATCCAGATCCTTGGCAAAAGAAGCAGGAATGCAACGACAACAAACCGGTAAAAGACTACAACCAAAGCAGCTGTACCAATCCTGGCTTTTAAAAAAAAAAAAAAATCAAAGTGTGCGTTACCACACCAAAAGCCAAGTCAGATATTCTAACTGTAAATAAAAATTTGAAGTTAACATTCCATTAGCTTTACAAGTGACAAGGGTATACGAGCACTTACTGAATTCAAAATCTAAGACATCCCAAAAAAAGACAATATTAAATTTTGCTCACAAGCTGGTTTAGCAGTCCAGAAGCTTGCTCATAAATCCAAATTCAGCCTTTCAAAACAAAACCCTCTCTTTCCAAGCTAGATGTGAAAATTTACGTCCAATTAGGCAGCTAGCTCAACTTGTACACTTGGGAGTACCTTTCATCCATGTAGCTTACTTAAATAAATCACAAGTTAAGTTGCTCCCCGTTGCTATTCATACCGACTTGCCAGGTCATTATGAATGGTTATAAACCAATTACAGCATACCTTTCCCACAAAGCTGCTCCAGGGGACACGGGAAAGCGCATATTGTGCTAAATCGGAAACAAACGGCAGGAAAAGGGGCTGCGGAAGGGAATGTGCGCAGTCACAGAATCAAAACCCTTCGCACATCCCAACATCAAAGAAACCCCTCCATCAAGAATCTTGTATCCATGATACCACTGTAGTGTCTAACAAGTATCTGCTATCCAGCTACTACGGCAGAAGTATTTACATGCAGTTGCAGACCAAAGAGTCTCAAGACCCTTCAGAATCTACAACAGCCACTGTATTTATAAATCCTTGAACGAGACACTTTTGACACAAGATTACAACCCCTCTTTATTCCACAGGGATGGCAGCCATTCACGGTAGCTCCTTTAGCTTTGCTGAAGCTAACCTCCGTTCCCTGCAAGAGAAACTGCTTACCAGTAAGGAGAAAAAAAAAAAGAAAGGAAAAAAGGTTTATATTTATAACCTCACCCATTTTGCTTACTTGCAAAACCCTGCAATTACTGGGATTGATCCTATTACATATTAAATCTCTAAGGAAGGTACTAAGCTGAAACACTCACAAAGATGGAATGACTTAGGATTTCTAGCCTTGAAAAACAAAGACAGAGGTATTGCACTGCCTTCATCCATACTATACGCCCCAAACTCTACCACTGAGTTTATGGAGCCATCTACATGGGCTTTAAACACACAATGGTCCAATTTTTCTTAAGTTCAGTTTCTGGAGCATTCATTTTTGTGACTTAACAGCTCTTGAGATGTTGCAAGCCTAGTAATGTTATTAACACTGCGTGACACACAGAAAAGAGGAATTAATTTGACATAATCGTGGCTTAAAGAAAATAAAGACAACCTCGTGGAATGCTAAACTGCATATCTAAAAAGCAAAGTGTTAAATGAGAGTAAGATGAGAATAGAATTCAGTATTTTGCTCTATTTTAGTTGTTGTTTTTAATATAAGCTTCACCTTCCCCTAATCTGAAGAACAGACTTGCTTTGAAATATTTAAATTAAAAACTTCTTAAAGTGGGATTTCAAGGCCTGTTAAATTTGAGTTTCTGCTTTTTAAAATGAAAATGACCTTGATCATTATGTTGTTTTAGAAGTACATAATTCATATGCTTAGAAAAGTCAGGTTTCCTTTTGTTTTGGGTTTGTTTTTTTTTTTTACTGCAGATTAAACAAATACATTAAAAAACGGCAATCGCCTTCTGTGGGTTTTTTCAATGTAGAAAGTGTAACAGTACTTTTACGTACATGTTCAAGAACTGTTTGGAGAGGAAAATAACGGGATCAGCAAGTGAAACGCTGAAGGCAAAGAGAAGGAAACGTGACTGTATATATGAACCAGACTGTTGTTCTTTTTTGCATCTAAGGCCATCTTGAGGCAACCCATGACCTGCTTCTCCCTGTGTCCCCCCAGTTAAAAAAAAAAACCAAAAACCAAAAAACAAAAACTCTTCAGAAGATGCTAAAAAACCCCAACCTTGTAGGCAATTTCCATGTCTACATGTTCTTAACAAAATTAACTTTTTTCACAAAAGCTTACATGCTGTGTTTTCTATAGGCAGTCACAAAGCATTTAAGAAGTAGAAAAAAGCATCCTACTCATGGATGCATTAAACTGTCACGTACAGCATGTACGTCTTGAGAACTCTTCTGTATGCACCATGCCAAGAAAGCCCCAGTGATCACACGAGAAGCAGATACACTACTTACGTGGTCTGACTAGTAAAATTGCCGGAACGACAATATTGCCCAAGTACAACACAGAGGGCACAATTTATCCATTTCCAAAAGAAATGCAACAAAATGCCTTCCTCAACTCATGCTTCAAGTAAGGAAATTTTTATTTACCTACATATTGCATTCAAAGTAAAAAGTAAAGATCTCTTGCTGCGGCAAGGTTGAAAAATCTCATTCAAGCACAATGTCTAATTTTGAAGGAAACATTCTGAGGTGACACAGGAACGACAATAAAACCAATGATCCCTGCAGTGGTGGCTCAGGCTACAGTTCTAGCTATCCGCAGCGATCCCACTCACTCCTGTACAGCATTTACTACCAATGCTGAAGACAAGTCCTCCACTGCCACCACAAATATAATACCTTGCACACTAAAGAGGTTACAACATGTCTGCATTTGGGCAGCTGGGGGCGGGGGGGGTGGTATATATTCCTGGAATTTGACCCCGTGCCAGCAGAAACCAGTTCAAAACCATCCTTTGGCCAAAGTTTAAGGGAGGAGGAAAGAGAAAGGGATGAGCTTGTCACCAACAGTGTTTCCCAGTCACAGGTGGGTGGATGTTAGAGCACCATAATTCTACTATTCTTAAACTTAATTACCCATGTGATTGCATACTAGGAGGATTAGGATGGCAGAGCAGATTAAAGCAGAAAAAGGGGATAAATACAGGCTGGTGGAAAAGACAAGGAAAATGGCCCACAAAGCCATAGAATTAGAAAGACTGAAATCCAGTGATGGGAAGGCAGGAGGAGTCTCTTTTCTGCATCTACAGCCCCTTTTCTCCCCACTTACAAGGAACGAACCTGAGTCTCAGCCCTTTGTCCTTTTCGACACGGGAATCATCCTCCACTTGTATCTACACTGAGAAAGCAAGATGCAGCTGGGGGGCATGGAAGGGAGAGATCTGTCTTCTGCCTTCCACCTAACACTTCACCCCTGCTGCAGCACGAATAAATTCCAAGAAAGTTTCAGCGAAGAACAGACTGATTGCTTGTTCCATGCAGTGCAAAAAAAAAAAAACCAAACCAAAAAAACATAGAGAAGCATAAAACTACAGTTGGCAAAGAACAGACTGTTGATTGGCACATTGGGGCGGACAGAATCTCTGCTCAGAAAGGGCAAAAGTTAGACTGAACCAGCAGTACCACCATCTTCTGCTTCTGAGAGGCTCAACTGATCTTTTACAAACACTGCACGAATACCAAAGATGAAAACCTGCCTTAAGCTACAACAGACAGGCATTTTCTATGACCCCCAGAACAGTAGCAGAGAGTAATCCCACCTGTGGTATTAAACGGGAAAGCTACTATTACCTCTTGCTGTCCTGTTCCCGTATTTACAACAAGACCACAAATCGGAGCACTGAGGTGAAATTGCCTGGGTCTTCTGGACAGTACTATCTACAGATGACCGGAAGGCTTGTGGAAAGAACCCTTCAAGAAGTTTGAAAACAACTAAAACATCATCCACTCTCTCCTTGCAGGCAGTTCTCTGCCTCCAGCCAACTCATTGCCAGTCCTGCAACAAATTCCACTCATCCTCTCCCGAAGGAAATTCCCTTTGTCGCTGGTACCCTTCACAGCCTCTGTCCGACCTCCAAGGTCCCTGCTAGCTTTCTCTTGACCTAGGGCTTCTGGAACCATTCTGTGCGTGCATTTTGCCAAGAACAAAACGTCTACTGTTCACAAAGTTCATGAAGCACTTTCACAACAACTTCATAAGGAAATTTTGCCTCCTGCTTTAATCTAATCCCTTCCCACCAGAAAAAACCCAACCCCCTCCCCAGCCTCCCCCCAGTTCCACCCCCCATAAGGTAACAAGGGCTGCCATTATTGGTTCACCTGAATTGTCAGGTGGAACACATACAGATTATCTGTCAGTGCTCAGAAACATGCTGGAATTATGTTTAGACCCACAAACTTGGCTCACAGGACTGAGATGGACAGGGAGGTCTATCACTTGATTGCTACAAGTTTCAGCCCAAAGCTAAAGCATTACATTTGCATTACATATGCCTCAAGAGTACATAAGTAGCAATGCATTTTATTTTACTTTTTGCCTTAAGCTAAGTGAATTGAATCCTGAAGCAGTGAAACAGTACCCACTTAATACAAGAATATCCTGTGCTTATCTGACCAAATATTCCCATGGTCTTTCTCTAAGTGAAAGTAGACAGAGGAACCCCCACCGTGTTCTCTTCAGCAAGTAAGAACAACTTGATTGGCAGAAAACATCCTCAAATTACTTTTTCATTTCTGTTTAAGAGATTTTTATCTAGACTTTTCCCATAGCGAGTCTTTGCTAAGCACTGTTAAGTGCTCTGAATGACATTTATAAAGCAAGGCTGGCCGGGAGACAAGAACCCAATTTTGTGACAAAGTGAAGCACTCAGACATTTGTCTTCCTTCTACATTAGAAAGGAAGAAATGCCTTTCAGAGCATAAATAAAAAGCAGCAAAGCACTTATCCAGGAGAATCAAGTTCAAGTCCCCATTCCAAATCAACTTCAACGTTAGCATCCCATACGGATGGCAAATGCTCCAGATATTGAGCAACTAGCTACTCGAAATTCTCTGAAGGGCAATCTTCCAAGAAGCAGACATTGCTCAGTGAGAGTCAAGAGGTAAGGCACACACAAAAACCTTCCTAAATTCAATCCATCTCCCTTCATCGTACTCAAAGCCCAGGATAACATTCAGTTCTGAAGGTCATCAAATCCGAGCTTTGGAAAACATGAGCCTATTCTGGAGAAAAAAAGTGATACAAGTCAAGACTGTAGTCATACTCTACAGCTGCCAAGCATGACATTCTGAAGTTCACAGACATCGCATACATCCCAAAACAAGCTCTCTTTTTAAGATTTGTGAGATTTTAAAACCTTGGTATTTATCTACTGCACAGGTATAGTAACAGTACTAGGAAAAAAAAAACACTGCACTTCCCCACCGTCACGCCAAAACTTAGATTCCTAGTCCTCAGGAGGAACTGAATACATACTTTCTTCGTCCTTAGTTTTCAATCATGTTTTACATACATTTACTACTCTAACAGCTGCAGACTTCACTTGTCCTATTAAAACACCTGTTCTAATAGCCTTTGTATTTTACCAAGCTAATCCAATTCTCCCTGTAGTAAAATAACGTATCAAATACAAAGAAAACAGACAGAATAACAAACAATCTGGAAAAGCCTACGTAATTAGGAACACAAGAAAAAGTAGCAAACTTAAAGCAGCATCCAATGGTTAGCAAGGAACGAAGTGGCTCCCGGGGGCTGCCAATACTTGCAATTCATGGGGTTTTCTAGAATCATAGAATATTCAGGTATCTCTGAATCCCAAAAACACAGCGGCATGTGGAATAGGCATGCTTACCACAACTTTGTAAGTTCATATTCCCTTCACAGAACCACAGAATGGCTGAGGTTGGAATGAACCTCTGGAAGTCGTCTTGTCCAACCCCCCTGCTCAAGCAGGGCCACTCAGAGCCAGGTGCCCAGGACCGTGTCCAGACAGCTTTTGAGCATCGATAGGCCCTTACAGGCTTCTATCCAAGCACAGACGTTATTTCTCATGTTTCTCTGTTCTTTTTCTGAGAATACTGCTATTTAAAATTTGATCATGATGGAAAAGCTGAACCGATGGAAACAAGGATGCATGGGCTCTTTTCTAAAATATAAACGGTTTCCAATATTCTGAAATAACAGAACTTCAAGCAACTGCTTGCCATCTTTGATTTCAAGCAACTGCAATAGATCCTCTTTCTGAATATAGAAGGCAGACAGAGGACCCACTTTTCTGTAGAAATTGCCAGTGACAACTGACTTTCTCCTTTCCATCGCACATGACTGCAGTTCAACCTATCACCCAGGTGGAAGGACTCTATAAGGAGAAATTTCATGTCTGCAACAAGAGCAATCTCATCCTCTTCACTGAATGCAAGTTTTGCTCCTACACACACCAGTTGCTTTTTTTTGAAGCAGTGTATTCGCATCCTTACCTATATACTTTCAGCAATGCACCCACCGAAAACCAAGATGACTAAAAATGAAATGAAGCAACTTCTGTATAGAAAAAGTTATATTTACAGTTTTATTTAGCAGAGTTAAAGAGCAAACAATTTTAACACTGTTGTTGAAAAGTGTTTTTACACAAAGTTGCCAAGATCTAATAAGTTATTGAACAGAAATATCGGGCGTAAGGCAATAATCCTGATCAGCCCATTAGAGATCACCCCATCCCCAAAGAGCAGAGCTGATAAAGGCGGTAGAAAATTTGGGCCGTGATTGACTCAATTTCCAAAAATTAGACAGAGATGATGAAAACAGGGTTCCACTCTTGAGTATATCTTTAACATCTGCAGACGAAGGAATTTCTAAAGCACGCAAAATGCAAGGACAATTCCTGTTTCCAAGGGAACATTCAGTGCTTTGAATCCAAGAATGCTATGTCCATACACAGTGGTCAGTACATGACTATGGCAACACATGGATGGTAAAAGATTAAAAATAGGATTAGAATTTTTTCCATTCCATGTCATCAGGAGGATTTACTTCTACCTTCCTTTTACCAACATCAGACCAGTTGGTGCTCAGAACTGTGCCTCCAGACTCCATCTGCAATATGAGAGAAAGCTCGTTTAGTTTGCTAGAGGAATTCTAGCAACATAAAAGCCACACTTCTTACAGCAGATTAACAAATTCTGAAGAAAGGTGAAGAATCTAGCTTCATGTAGAAGCAAGTTACACAGGAATTCTGTGTATATATAGAATAAAATTTGACAAAGCCCTCACTCAATCTTTAGCCCAACAATACTTGGACACAATGAGATGTTACTTCATTGATAAGAAGCTTTTAAAAGGTCAGTCAGGTTCTTGCATATGAGGGCTACAAATACAAGGAACTAGATATAAACAATTAAAAGGAATTTGATCCTTTCAGTCATGGCAACTCTTCAAGCTCTGGATGAGCCAAAACCTGTATTTCCTGTGATAACATCGACTGAAACAGAGACCATTGACAAAGCACAAGCTTCGCTGAGGTACAAACTTGGACTTAAAGAGTCACATTCGTTAGTGTGCAACATCATAGCTTTCAGTGAGACTCGTTACACCAATACCTCTGACAAAATCACTGCCATTCATTATAGGCCCAAGGTTTTGGTAGCCAGAGGCTTCCTGGTTCACGCAGAGCTTAGTAAATTGTGTCAGCGTGCAGATACGCATTTTTTCAGAGAAAAAGAGTGAGGACTTACAAACGATTTGTTCATGGCACGTTTCACTTCATCTGTACCATCTGAATAAATCTGCTGGAAGAGTTTATTTAAAGCAGCATCTCCTTCTAACTTCTCATTCTTCTCCTCCTCTTTGATTTCAACTACCAGTTTGTCCCAGTTCCTCGTATAGTGAGAGGATGATGGATATAAGTGCTGGGTATCTGAAAACAGAAGTGTTACTTAACTAAGCATCTTCTCATGACTTTTAGAGCAGCAGAGAACACATAGATATATATGTATCTGATGAATCAGAGACAATAATGGAACATGAATCTGAAAATGCAAATGGATTCTTCCTTATTGATATAAGCATTGCAGTAACAAAAATAACAGAAATTAAGAAATGCTAGAGACTACGTTCAGCAGCTGCAAAAGTTTACGTTTAAGTAAACAGTTACATAATTTAGGTATCCAACAATGAAGTGATGGATAACAGCAACACAAATAATTAAAGTCAAAACAAGGCACAAGATATTGGCTGACAGTAAGAAAACAAATTAAAAAAAAAAACAAACAGCTAGCAGCCTAGAGCCATAGGAAAATTTGAGCTAAATTTCAAAAAATATCTGAAATCAATAAATGAGGAAGTTCAAATTCTCTCAAAGACAGACTTGTTAATCTGTCTTGAAGAACTGCAAAAGTATTACTTTAAGACAGATGGAATACTGAAGTAACTAATAATTAATTATTGAAGCAACAATAGAGGCATAACAATACACAGAACTGCAAAACAGTGACCAAAACAGATAGTCAAACAGATAACCCCAGAGGAACTAATGACAAGCATATATCCTTAACAATCCATCAGATTAATGGAAGTTATGACTAGATTTAATACTTAAATTTTAGTAATGCCCTGCAGACTTTTTCCTGTCAATTCTTGGCAGCAAAAACAAAGTTATTAAGCTTTTCAGTGTAAATATGAAGCAGTGATTTTATTAACAATATTTAACAGAAAAAAAATTATTAATAACTACAAGTAACTTAATACAAATCATTTAATACTTAGTAGTTCAGAGAACAAACCTGGTGTGAATTGCTTTAACTTAGGAGAATCTCCCTGACCCTCCAGCTTCTCCCATCTTACAGCCTCTGGCTTCTTCATTTTTATCTCAACCTACAAAACACAAGACAAACAACATATTAATCCAGATGGCAAAGAGTTCTGCCAAATAGGTTTGAATTAGTTGGATCCTGTAGGAGTAAGAAAATAAATTTGCTTTCAGAAACACAGTCTCTAATATGAAGCCTGTATTTTAACAAAATTTACCCACCTTACAAGATGAAGTTATGTGACTTCAAGTCACAGGTCAACTAAGCTCTTATGTGGCTGCTCTTGTATCAGACTTTTACCCTTTTGTTTAGTACCACATACTTTCTTTTGCTTACTATTCACTTGTTTCTTTTTGTAAATTATGGAATCTCAAAAGTAATGATCAGTCCCAATGTCTCTACACTGCCAGACACCAAGGTATTATCTTTCAAGCATCCCTTTCTTGCCAATCAGCTCTAACAATTAAATAGTACTTTTGAAGGACTGCAAAATCCAACTTCGTCTAGGTTTACATTTCATCCACCACAAAAATTCATATTTTATGTGTAGTACATAAACCAGAGAAACATCCTGGGACTACGCCGATCTTCCCACTGGAGAAATCCGTAAGCTGTATTCATTTGGTTCAATGAACACACACTGTTATGGAGAAAACTGTCTAGTATTCATTGACAAAACTAGCAATTAAAAATGGATACGGTTGCAATTATCATAGGAGAAACGAAATTAAGTGAAGTATGTCATGCCCTATTTACAACTACACATAATCCCGTTAGACAACCATTTTGAAATGTTTTTTCGTAATTAACCTTATCCTTTGGTTGCAGGGTTACAAAGTTGCAAAACAATGTCTGCAAAACAAGGACTGTCTAATGTCACTCTAAACAACAAATTCACTTAAGAAAATGTCACAAAGTTCACACAATGCTATTAATTAACTGAAATCAGTGCCTGCTAAACTTCAGCAGTTCCTTATTTGTGAACAGCTCAGCAGAAGCGAGTTCTTAGTTCTACCTAAAGCCACTACAACCTGGGGATCCCTGCAGACCCAAGAACAAAGGCACCACTGTCAAAACTAACCCTAGAGATCCTAACAGCAAGCTCCTTGCGCAGCATCATGTTGATCTGAAACTTGAACTTTACTTAATCCATTCTTCAAATCAGTCACTGGTAAGCAACAGACTGCGACACCTTATAAAAATGATGAAATGAGCTCATTTAAGTTTCAAAGCTTCCACGTTTGCAATCATGCTGCATTTTAAGAATCAGAATATTCAATTATGATTGCTTCTTTTTTACATTTTTTTTCCCCTGGGGAAGCTACCATCTTCCTAGACAAGTTTAAATACTTATTTTCCACCACTAACTTGTACTGACCGAGAAAAACAAATGTTTAAGAAAGGAGGCATGGAATGCCCTTCAAGGCAGGGAAGAGTTTCAGTAAGTTTGTAAGTCCAACACCCACATGCATTTGACCTCCCACTCCCCATGTCTGTTGGATTTCCAATGTTTTTAGCAACTTTACAAGTAGCAAATTAAGCATCAGGGTATCAGTTTTTAAAATAGTGCAAGTCACAGAACCAAAAATAATCAAATAAAATACCGTATTACTCTAGTTACTCAACCTACTGTCCCCAGAGAAGACCCGTATTCCAGAGTTTAATATTGCAATCTGTAAGGACGCAGATTCTGCTGAAACTGTGGAGAAGCAGCATTCAAACTGTGCCAATGATTAGTCTTCAGTAGAACTAAAGAAGTCAGCAAAGGTTCCTTCACTGAACTCTTCTAAAAACACTTTGGAAACTGCAAGCTGAAAGTTCGTTTTTGAACGCCTACACTCATAAATCTAATGCTCTGCAATTAGCTTAAGGAAGCTAAAATATTTGTGTATCTACATATAAGACAAACATGTAGTTCCACAAGTGCCAGAACTACCAGGGTTGGGTTGGGGTTTTTTTGGGTTTTTTTTTTTGTTTGTTTGTTTTTTGTGTTTTTTTTTGTTTGTTTGTTTGTTTTTGGTTTTTGGTTTTTTTTTTTTCCCCCAATGGATTTGGAGCTCACAAATCAAACCTTTAAGTTAATTAGCCACTTACAATGGCACTGATTTGAGCATTAATTTAAAACAACTTGTCTCTCCCCTGCTTCTTTTATATAACTCATTTCAACCTGAGGAAACTGTATGACCAATTCATTGGCACATTTAAGTTGAGGAAGCCTTAATTTTAAGATTTTATACTCTGCTTATTCGTGCATTCCCCTATATGATCTATTTAAAAAAAAAAAAAGAGAGAGTAAATGCTTGATATACTGAGACAGCTCAACCCTATATGTCTTCAGTTTCTCTTCTGTTTGTTTCTTCCTTCACTATCTCCTCTTACCCCTTAGACTTCAGGCTTTCTACCAGTATCTTTCAGTATCTCAAATACAGACTATTTCATCCACACCAAGAATGACCTCTAATGCAATATAATGCTTGATGGGAACTACTAAACACAGATTTTTTTCTTCTCAAAATATGACCCTTCTCAAAGAACCCTTATAAAGACCTTCGGCTATTCATCAGAGCACTCTGCCCATGCACAAAAAGAAGAAAAACAAAGGAAGATCTTTACTTCTGCTGCTCCAGTAATCCCCCTCTCCTTTTTTTAATCTGCTAGTTCTTACATTTTCCTCTCTGAAACTGTCCCTAAACTGGTACTAGACAACAAACATCCCTAAGGAAAAGGAAATGCTACAAACTAATTCCCAGTGCAAGATGCAGATTTCTTAAATCTAAACCATTTCAACCCTGCCGAGCTGGAAGTATAGACAGCTGAAGAATTGAGGCAGAATGTATTCATGACATGATTAAACCTCTACCCCATCTACTCCATCCACTTCAATTGAAGCTACTCATTAGGCAAAGTGGCAGGCAAGAGCAAAACTAGGGAAATCATTAGCTGTATACCATTATACAACCACATTTTCCAAAAATATAAAGCTATAAAATTCTGCTTGTGAAGGCGCATATTTCTTCAACTTGAGAGTTTTATTTGATCTAAGGAGAAACAAGTTTGCGAGTCCCAATTATGCACACAAATAGCAATAAATGCATTTTAATGAACATTTTAAAGCAGATACTGATAGCTATCACACAGACAAGTAACATATCAGTATGGAGATTTGTGTCGTATCTAACACATAAGTACTGTTAGCTTTTTCCTCTCCTTTGACAAGAAAAAATTCAGTACTCAGGCAAGAGAAATACATCAACACTTCGCCAACTACTTTGATTTAACATTTATACTTCATAAAATGTATACCTGTGTGCCTCCTGCCAACTTCAGAATAAAAGACAGAAAAATTTCATTGCAAATTAAATGCTCTGCATGCCACTTAAGGACAAGCCTAATTCCTCAGCCTCTCTTTGTAGCTCATGCCATGCAGCCACCTGACCACCTTGGTAGCCCTCCACTAGGACTAGCTCCACGCTAGTGCTTTTCTTGCACTGGGAAGCCCCAAACTGCATGCAGTACTCCACATGTATCAAAAGTTCCAATGCAGAAATAATCCACCTTCTGATGCAATTTTTAACTTCCTGGTATTTTGGGCTCAAAGTGAGCAAAGCAAAAAGGAAAAGAAACACGGAATTTTTGATGGAGTAATTCACGCGCTACTTGTTTGAAATACCTTCTTGAAAGAAGCCTACCCTTCTGAGAAGAGGGTCAAATGGGGGATTCATCGTCTACAAGAAATCCCATCCTCAGTGAAAGGATACAAAGAAGTTTCTAGTCACAGAAGTAACTGATTTTTTAAAACCTATCAGAGATTTTTTTTACACAAGTTTGCTTGCAGCTTAATCCAAGGGCTAGCTATCCGAAAAGATGCCACAGAGTTATGCTCAGAAGCTATTCTAAACTATTTCATTGGTAGCATAAGAACACCCTTACTTTAAGACCCCCTTACTTTAAGATGACTGGCATAAAAGAGCATTTAATCTAGTTTTAAGAAAGAATTTCTCCCCTTAGCTACAGATAAACACAACACTAGTTAGCCAACATTAATTTTCTAGGTAGAAGCTTACTGTTAAGAAGTCTAAACCTTTGATGAACTAGATTTCACTTGAGCTTACTGCGTTCTGGAACAGACATTGGCAGTTTAACTGAGAAACATTAAAAAGGGAAAGAAATTTTATCTTCCTCCCTAGAAAGAGATTCTGGTATACACTGATAAGTTACAAGAATTTTTTTTCTAATTTCTACTGTGTTTTATATTTTACAGTCCATGCTAAGGAAAAGTTCACTTACCACTGGCAAATTTGTGTCAAGCTCTGATCAGATGGATGAAGGAAATCAGAACTGGCAAAGCTTAAGCAGCAGCTCAGACATTAATTTTAAGATGCATCCAAAAAAATACCCTTTTAAATTGTGATGTTTTGCTATATCAAAGACCTAAAAATGAGAATTCAGGGTTTCCAATCAACTACTTGGTTGTTTACTTAACTACCGACTGCCTTGTCCAAGTTGTAAATTTTAAGTGTTTAGAGTTGTAATTTTGCAATCATCTCATGTATTTTGTAATCTAAAATTAAGGGTAGGACAAAACAGCACTATCTTCTAAAAATGTATGACCTATTCAAACTTACCTCTAAGATCATATGCACATACAGTTTTGGTATCCCAGTTATTCAAAGATCTTTTATACATTTCTTGGACTAGATGATCTAAAAGGTCCCTTCCAACCTAGGCGGTTCTATGAATTCCAAGGTCTTTGGTCCGTAACTTTAATAAAATACACGGAGATGAAAACAACTCTTATTTGTTATCACAAATAAGTGAACATTAAGAAATTTATTCTGTAGCAAATATATTGCAACAGAAAGGATTTAGTGGACACCTTTCAGTTTCTTTGCCAGCTACGTAGTATGGAGAACTGAACGCAAAAAGGTCAAAGTTTCCACCTTGCTGATATTACACAGCAACCACTTGTTAAAATTTTGTATTTTAGAGAATGAGCTAGCAATACAGATCATTTTGGTATCCTAATACTCTTTCTTACTGCATCCTCAATGTAAATGATCGCTATTCCAGTAGTTCTTAAATTCAGCTTCGCTTAAGACAGAGAAAACCCCTTATTCATAGTTTTTCTGTATGTATTTATATAATGCATGGGCACTGACTTTTATGCTTGTTTAAAATATAGTTCTCAGAGTACTTACAAGTTAAAATCTGCCCCACACCCATCTGCATTCATAAAGACAAAAAAAAAAATCAAACTTATTCTGAGCCAAGTAAATATCATGCCAACCATTAGGATGGTTTCTTTATGGTCTAGCCAGGAAATTGCTCCAACTAGCCCTGCCTAAGAGACACAGGAAATTTCAGAAAAGTATCCAACTCGTATCTTAAGTATCAGTTTATAATTTGCAGAAAACACTTAAGAATATATACAGAAGATATGAATCTGCATGAAAGCCTCACAGAGAAAACAAGTACATGAGAGCAGGCAAGTCCGCATTCAAGTGTCTGCAAACAATTTAATGAAAATATACAAAATGAGAAAGTATCTTTTACGGATCGGACTGCAACGGTAAGAACTAACTTCAGTTGAAATAAATCTGTTCCTCAAATAGTGTTTATCTATTTGTGTACATTTGCCTCTGAATAGAGACTCTGATGACAGTCCAAGAGTGTCTGAAACAGTTTCACTCTGCCTCTTCCCAGGGTTTGCAAGGCAAAATGTTCAAAATGTTGGTCTGAGGAAAAGAAACATTCCACTGATGCGCACTACCATATTCTTGGCATGAAGCTGCTGAGAGCGTGCTTCTGCCTCAGACATCTCTATTAAGTAACAAATATCAACTGTAAAAGAGGCTGAGGATTTCTAACACCTCCCCTGTTTGCAGCAGAACTCTACCCCAGAACTGTCCTTGAATTAGAGATCAAATAAACGACTTTTTACCGCTTTTTCAAATGGCTCTAAATTGCTGCAAGTCATTGCTTGCAAAAAGCCCAAACCACTGAAAACTCGCAGTAATTGTCCCCAGACTATTTGTGGATGCAAGAGCAGAGGGGAAGAAAAAGAGAAAGCACTATCTCAAGTTTCCTTCCAGTTCATAAGCACACGTGCTAAAAGCACATACTCATCCTCACATTCCTCTTCTAGGTCTAAGGAGAGGAAAACCCTGAGCATCACCTACAACACAACAGAAGACAGAGAAGCTGCTCACGTTACACAAGTTTCCAACAGAACATGACAGAATATTCCTCTGGAATCCCCAAAACACCAACTGATAGACTGAATAAAAAAAGGAAAAGAAAGCGAGGCTGATTGTGCACACACAACTGTTTCAGAACATTAGAAATCCTTACACTATTTGTGCATTTCTGCTTTCCTGCCATATTTTCTGGACAGAGACAGATCAGATAGTTTTACTTAAACATATTTAGTCATTCATTTTAAGTTTTTATGCCTTTTTTCCTTTTATGAAGGGAGCACGATGATATTATGCACCTTGAGCTATAGGATAATCGCACACAGGCAACTTCCTGAGAGCAAACTTGCTCCAGCCTTTACATTTTGGCTCCCTCTTCTGGAAAGAAGTAAAAAAACCAAATTACATCACTAAAGGTTACCTTCCTCCTGTTAAACCGTTTTCAGTGTGGCACAGTTTTCCCCCCACTTCACCTGACACATGAACACAATGGGGGATCATAGAATCACAGAAGGTGTTGGGTTGGAAGGGACCTTTAAAGATCACCTAGTCCAACCCCCCTGCAGTAAGCAGGGACATCTTCAACTAGATCAGGTTGCTCAGAGCCTCATCAAGCCTGGCCTTGAATGTCTCCAGGGATGGGGCCTCCACCACCTCTCTGGGCAACCTGTTCCAGTGTCTCACCACCCTCACTGTAAAGAACTTCTTCCTAAGGGATGACCACCAAAATAAACAAAATCCTATCTATTGCATACAAAGTCATACTACATACAAAGACCAGATCAGCTTCCATTCGTAAGACACAAATCTCAAATTTATACGGTGCTTTTTGGAGCTGATGTTACTTTTTGCTTATCAGATTACTACAGTCAGACACCTTTGACATGAGGAGTATAACCAATAACATCAATTGATCTAGTTATTCTAGTTATGATCAACTGTGCTGTTCATCTACAAGAAAAAAAAATGCCATACACATATAGCAATTCCCTCAAGAGAAGGACTCAATACAGTTGTATTCAGCATTTTCTCACATGAACATTAAATTGAGGCCTTAGATGAGAATTATATGCTAAACAACACAGGGTAATTCTAAGTAACTCATGACTAAATGTGAGCAAGAACCATAATCAACTCAAAGCTGAATTTGCAAGTAGTGTTATCTGTTAAATAGCAAATTTTGAATTAGGTAAAAATTTTGAATTAGGCAAAAAAAATGTCTTCAAGCATGGCAGTAATACGTACAGCCAATATTAAAGGCAGGCTGTACTATCTGTAAAACTGTTGACAACTAGAGAATATACAATACCAGAATGCATAAAAGAAATTGAGATTTTATTTCAAAACCGGACTTCACCTACACATTATGCTGTTCTTGAGTCAGACTCAAGTGTTTTACCTCTTCTAACTCACAGCTTGAAGTCAAAAGTGTGCAGATTATGAACACTAATTTACTTCTGCTCATACAGAAACCATTCAAACACCTCCAAACATCTATTTGTGCTACTTCTGTACCCTTTGCTAGTTCTGTTCTTTTTCAGAGACTTTGTGTCTCAGAGCTAGACACAGCATGGATTTATTGAAAGGTATAATTTCTATTTCATTGCTAGGAAAGAAACAATTCTTAAGGTATCAATTGCATTTTTCTCTACTGTTAACATTCCCTGAATCAATTCCAGAGTCTGTAGGGTCTGTCTGCTCGCTCTTTGTAGTTATTTTAGAATTTGTAATTCTGCAAATATAATTAAGGCTATTTTCTGCTCCTGAATTTGCATCTTTACCTTTACTCCTTTGCATTTCTCAAGTGATGCTGAATTTTCAAGCAGTATTGAGAAATCCCTCTCCAGCTTCTCTTAGTCACCAAAACACACAGGATTGTTCTCCTATCTGCCAGTTTGTTTCATCCTCTATCCATTCCGTTTATTAGTTTTATGAAGTTCATGGGAAACCTGAACTATCCACCACATAACCTGCCCATATATTCAACTCTGTTTCCCCATACACTTCCTCATATAATGGAAAAGAAAGACCAGACTCTTTGTTGCCCAGTGAAGACTACACGATGCTAATGGCAATGTGGCTCACATGTTCAAAGAAGCAATACAAAATAAAGCAGTGTGCAAACAT
>VYZM01010315.1:59334-72154 GCA_013398915.1 Dromas ardeola
GTTTGAAAACATGCCGCTATTCTTATCTTAAATTATTAATCCACAGCTGTTTCTATCCCATGAAAATACAATTTCTTTATGAGTGTATAGTAAAAAAAAAAAATCATAAAATTGGGAAGATAATAAGATTATGTCTTTCTTTCCAAGTCCTTACAAAGGGACTTGATGTAAACATTACAAAATAATTTTTAAAGGGTTTGAGAAGTTTAAATAATAAGACAGTTTACGCAAAGTAATAACTGTGTATTTTCCATACCGCTTATAAGAAGAAAGTACATACACACAAGTGTTGAAAAGAAATCTGAATTTCTAGTATTCAAACACTAAGGCCACACTATTCCCTTGAAGCGCTTAATGCTTTTTGAAGTAAAACATTCTAAACCTTTAAAGAAGTCTTTGCATGCTTAATGGAGACCTGCTTTCAAATGCTTTTCTTCAGCCAGACTCCATCTGCTGGTCAAAACCAGAATTAGCTGGGGCATCATTTAAACTGTATTCCTTCACTATGCTTTCACAGATGTCCTCATATTATTCTTTTCTGCAAGAGGAAGAACATGTTGAAGCACTGCATTCTGCTGTTAGAACACCTCCTGTGTTCTCTCTCATCCCATTTCATCTCAAAAATATTCTTTCACAATTATATAGGAACAGTAACATTTGGAAACAAATGCAAAATACTTACAATGCAGACACTGCCTGAACAGAACTAAAGCTTCCACACCACTTTACAAACCTCAATCTAAACCAGGCTCCAGACTACTAGAGATTATTCCAGAAATTAACCCGGGCTAGAGACGGCAGCATAGAAAGACAAAGTCAAGTTCATTTCAACAGTGCTCAGTAGCATGCAGATGCTTCATGAAAGTAATGGTACACTTCAAGACAAATGAAAAGTATAACATAAGCTAGATAGGAACATAAAGCAAACAGGACCTCACAGTTACTCCTCTTGACAAGGCCCATTCCCGTTCCACTCAAATGTATATAAATACTAATAGACTAGCGGATTTCCTACATACTTTGAGCACTCTGTTCATCTCCCACAGTGTAAAAGGTCATGTGACTCAATCACATAACCTGCCCAGCTTCCTTAGAGCCAGGAGTGGAAAAACAAGACCAACTTTCTATGGCAATCCTCTCCTGTCATCTGGAAATCCCTCTTCCCCGAAATGATGCAAGAATTATTATGGGTACCTTTCTGAGAAAGGAAAAGGTAAAATGGAACAAGAGAACATAAAGGAATTTCCAAAAGCTCTGCAGAACCACTGCTGAAATACAAGGACAGAATCAACAATACATTCCAGCTTCAGAGATTTAGGTTTGGCTCAATGGGCAAAGCATATGTCTGTCTGTGCGTTGTACTGACAATATATGGTATGCCAGACCAGTCAGTTTCTTATTTTTCTATACCTGCAATGGAAAAGAAACAAAACTCTGAGACAAAAGCATTCTCTCTCACGCCACGCGATTTTCAAGTGCCTCCCAGCACTTGAAGTACTATTTCCAGGAACAGCACAGAATACACTCTCTTGAAAAGCCAAGAACAGTTACCTGTACGGCTAACCTTTACCAGCAAGAAAAGGTCATGAAAGTGTAAAGAATTATTTCAACACTGAAATCCTCAACATCTGACTTTTAGTTCTTGGGCACACAAAGATAACAATGCGTCAAAAGGCAATATTAGCTCCTAAAAGTTTAGCAAAAAGGTGTCCATACTTTCCCAATACCTGAATTGTAAGACTGAAGACCAGTCGTCTTTCTACAGTAACAAGTAAAAGCATCCTCAATATAACTGTCATTTGCACTTCAGTAAGCACCATCATATTACTATTTCTGATATTTACACAAGTTTAGAAAGCCTTCCACTGTCTGAAAGGCACCCTGAAGAAAGAAAAAGCAATTCTATATGAAAAGTAAGACATTATGACTGTTGCAGAGAGACAAGACAATAGAGCAGAAGCGTTCTCAACATCAGGGACAGTCAAAGAAATAATTTACACTTTAAGAAGCTTACCTTTGTTGAAAGCACTTTAAATGTACTTTGCTCTGGCACTATAGAATGAAGAAGAACAAGCTTTAAGTTGTAGTCTTCACCTGATGGAAGTCTCACTGACGCATTCATCTGTTAACAGTTGAAAACACGTCTCTGGTCATCTTTGAGAGCAGTTTTCCATTTCCAAGTAAAGGATTGTAATTTGGCACCAAGATTAAGTGATTAAATTAATGACCCTTCACTAGGGCACTTAAAGCATCAGGTGTCAGAATTTCAGGCGCTGCCATTACATTACTGCATTATTGAATAAGGTGTTTCTAAAGTACACTAGAAAATGAACAGGAGATTTCAATTCTTAGCCAGCAAGCACTCAAAAAGCCTATTATCTTGTCAGCTCCATCTGCATTCTTTGGCTAAAGAATTATATGGCAAATGAAGTCTCAACACATTAATAATGGAACATGAAAACAATTCACAACTTCCCTTCTAATACACACAAACTACGTGGCAAGTGCTCACACAATTTTAACAATCTAAAGCAGACAGTAACAACCGAGTACTTCTGGCAGTTCACGAAGTAGCAACTTAGTTGAAAATAAGAACTTAATTCTTCAATATTTTCAGCTAAATTAAACGTGAACATCAGTACTGCATATGGTATTACAATAAAGAGATTACTGCACCTCCTTGAAATATATATGTTGCTGCCATTAACAATTTTAGTAATGCCAAAACCAAGAAAAACCACCCACCAACATTCATTCTTTTTCTACAGTTGTCCTAAAGCAAGGTATTACTCATTCATACATATTTTTAGAATACCTTGCTTCTGTCCATTCCTACTCCAGATGTATGCATAGTCAAACATTTTAAGTCCAGATCACCTTCTCCCCCCACCCCTCCAGATAAACAGGCAGCCAAAAACCAGATGTTTGTTCCCTTTGCAGCATGCCCGCTACACTACTGCCTGTGTATAAATCCCATGGACACTGCTGGGACAATAGATCCCAGTTCACTCGATTGGGCATACACACATCTACAGCATAACTGTACATAAAAAAAGCTCAGACACAGGACCTCTTGTACCATTTTTTTTCATGCTATCGCGGCAGGTAACATTCACTGGTTTAATGACTGCATCCTAGGGACACGTATCAATAACCAACGCAAATCACCTCTTTCTCAGAGAACTGCACACTGACATCATCCTTCTGCGCATTCTTGATCATTATAGTCACAATTACTTGAGATTCTGTTTGGTACCAGTCATATCTGAAAAAAAAAAAAAATAAGAAAGAAGAAAAACTGACTGCAAAGAGATATACAAAAGAATACAAAAAGCTGGAAAAGTACATTGTGTAGTTTAATGGGGGAAGAGAAGAGACAGAAAATTAGATTTCTTTCCCTTCCTCTAACAGAGCAGTTGCAGAATTGACAAGATAAGCAGATAAAGAACAAAGAATCATTTTTAATCAAGAAGCATATCAAAATTAGGTCACTTTCTTAACTAATGCATAATATTGTTTACCTTCTATAAGTTAAATGGCACTTTTTAGTTCAGGATCTTAAAAGCATCTCAGAAACATTACCTATACTAGGCACAATGGGCCAGTCTTTGAATTAAGCTCAGCATGAGAATTAGAAGCCAAAATGCTTACTCCATTCCCCACTCTCCCAGTAGGCATAATCTCCTGAAAGTACAATTCAGTCTGAACAGAAGCAACGTCACTGTTTGAGAAACATTTCACTTAGACTGTCATGTTCTCAAGCTACAGAAAAAGAATTATGTTGCTTCTCCAATCCCCAAGCCAAAGAATAGTTACATGTCAATTATTTTAATTCCCACAGTAAAGCTAAAGTCAACTTACTTGATCTTTGGTGGCAGAGGTTGCTGCTGTGTATTCTAGTTGAAGCATATTCCATTGGAAAGAAAGTTACATCAGTGTAAGTGAAAATATACCATGAAGTACTTCCCAAAGACACAAATTATTTTCATACTGATTGCTGCCCTTTTCTTGATTTATGCACGAGCATTAACTTAGAGGTAAAGCTCCTCATTGTTCCTCTAGCCATTTATGCCAGATTAAGAATTAAAAAGTTTCAACTCACATTAAACATGTCAGTCTATAACTCAGAATATATTGGCAAGACATTTTTATAAATAGCAGTAAGTTCAGCTTTAATTCATTTTCTTCCTGGGTAAGAAGTATACCTGAAAGATACACACCGGCTATGTTGCTAATCTAAGAGTCATGAAGGAAACCTGAAATATATCTGAGAACTTAGGTATAACTTTTAAACATAAAAACCTTTTAACTGTAAGATCTGTCTTTACATACACCCACCATATTTGCTGTACACTTTCCTCCTCTATCCTATTCTTAAAATGTAAAAAATGGAAATTACTATGAAAGACAAAGCAGAACATCCAATGCAAATTCCCATTTTTGTCTCAAAAAAAAAAAAAAGAGGGGGTCAATTTCAACACTACTTCTGAAGATTTCCAATAAAAAAGAAAACTGAAAGCTGAACAAGTTACAGCAGAAAAAATTCCACACAAGTCACCTGCAAGCTACCAGAAAACAAAGTCACTTTCTAGCAGTCACAAGCAAGTTAGTATTGACAAGATGAGCTGGTTAATTGGTAGAATTAAGCATCAAGAAAGGTAAAATTTACTTTAATGAGTGCACTGTAATTGCCAGATTTATATGCCGTTCCTAAAAGTTGTCAGGGCTCAAATTTTGCAACGTTGGTCTCAAATAAAAGAACGCATTTAGAAGAAAAGTTAAATCCTTCAGAACTGCATGAAATAGAAAAGATTAAAGCCTGAAAATTGTAAGAAGCCACTGAGGTTCAGAACCATGCTTTAGCTTAACAAAGAAATTGAAACTGTAAACATATTCCGGAAAACATCTTACCGCTTCTGTCTGTGATGCTGCAGAAAGAAAGAAAAGTTGCACTTTCAGAAAGAGACATATTGAACTTGCATGGCATATATTTATTCTAGCTTTTCTCAGTTACTCTAGACATTCTGTATTTATTCCACTCTCAACAGTAATGAGTTAAAAACATGTCAGTTCTACCTCTAGTATTTTGCTTTTATGACAACCTACTTTTTAATCAGACTTCAATCAGCAACTTGAGCAAAGAAACAACTGTAATACATAGCATGTTCTGATTAACAGAAGGAACAAACTTTCCACTACTTTCCCTTGTTTATTAGAAACCTTTTACAAAGAAAGCAACATCACAACAAACAGAAGTTTTAAAAATCCCTTCCTGCAAGCCTGTACTAGGAATAGCACAAAGTTCTCATCAAATCTGTATCTCCTACTAGGCCAACGCAGCTGGGGAATGAGATAGAAACCTGGCAGAAAAATTCACTTATACGGCCTTAATACTACTGTAATACTTGGATCTAAACTATAGCTCAGTATTTCCTCTTCTAAATATTTTTTCCTAAAATATTTCAGATTAAATATGTTTGAAAAGAAATAATATTTTCCCTTTGCTTCTTTATAATGCGTACTGCTAAAGACATAAAGATTAATAAAAAGAAAAATATTAAGTTGTAATTAAGAAATTAGAGGTTTCAGGGTTGGGGTTTTTTTGTTCCTTATTTTTCTTTCTTTCTTTTGACTCCCTTTTTACAAGAAGTCCCATGGAAAAGACGAGGGGTAATGGGTGCAAGTTACTCCTGGGGAGATTCTGACTGGATACAAGAAGAACATTTTTCACAAAGAGAACAATCGGCCATTGGAATAATCTCCCCAGGGAAGTGGCGGGTTCCCCAACACTGGGCACTTTTAGGATTCAGCTGGACAGGATGCTGGGTCACCTTGTCCAGGCCGTGCTTTTGCCAAGAAAGGTTGGACCAGATAATCCTTGATGTCCCTTCCAACCTGGTATTCTATGATTCTATGTTACTTTTTTTCCTGGAGTATCAGAGAACTAGGATAATGGCTCAAAAAAGAAAAGGCAAGATGAAACAGGACAATTGAACTGAACCACACAAACACTGCAAAAAGTAATGATGACATTAGAGAAAAATGTGTATTCTAAGCTCTTTCCTTGAGAGGGCAAAGAAAGTCGTCACCCAAGATAACTCTTTGCAAATAAGACCGTGCATAGCGGTCACTTATCTGATTTCTACAAATAAAAATAAACCTTGCAAAAATGTATCACGAAGCAGAAATTTGTTCATTCCTATACAACACAGATGGGTTCTCTCCAACCTCTCCTTAGTCAAGAGGCTGACGTGAACTTGTATTATTACTACTGCCCCATTCTCCAGCATGCACCACACAGAACGGGGAAGTCACAACAGGTGAAGGAAAAAAACTAAATCAGTTATTGTGTTGTACCTCATTAAAATCCACAGGCAGTTTAAGCACAGCGGATGAGTTCGTTGCCAGGGATATCAGTTTGTAGGAAGGTATGAAAGGAAACTATACTCACACTCATTGACTACCACGGATAAGACACCAGAGCAGCAACGAGCACCTGACTAAGGCACTCTCAGAGTGCCTGGAATCAGAGTAAAATCCCCAAATTTCCACCTCTCTTTCCAGCTTCACGTTCTGCAAGACTTAAAAACTGATTTTAATGCTGGTTTTAGAAAGCAAGTTGATACATGCTTCCACAGTTAAAATCAGCTAGCAGTTGTATACGAAAGTGAGTTAAGATTAATTATGATTGTCTGAACTTTAAATAGGTACTCCTCTGTAACAGCTAATTATTACATTAAAAACCCAGTATTCGTGTTCCTTTAAATCTGAGGCACAGAAGTGTTCAGGATGTATACTCTGAGAGAAACAAAAGATAGGAAAAAGTGACCTTTTTTTAAAAAACAAAAATTTATTGTGTTCTAAGAGATAAGCTGTAAATCTTTCAAAAATACGACACAGCTTCAAAGCACAGGGCATATCAAACCCCTTATCAAATAAGTGTGTTTTTTCTTACCGTTTAGTGTTTCTTCACATCTTTTAATCCAAATACTAAAGGTATCATCTACGTCTAGAAGAGATCAAACACAGTAACATTAAAACTCTTCAAGAACTACATGTATTGCATAAAGAACAACTCCTCACAATTGCCAATTGGAACAAATTCATCCCAAACTCATATCAACGTACTAAAAAAATAGTATTATTCCCAAGTATCTTCTTGCAACCCGTCACTCCAGTTAAACTTTAAATATTTTTATACAACTCTGCTATTTAACTCTGTTACATTTAATTAACTTCAAATTAATTTGTAGGACACTCGATTTTGTTTGAATTGACCCAAATACACTATCACTTTCCAGTCTGCTCAACCTCTATAAAACCGTTCAGAAAGCAACAAGTACAGTTTTACACATTTTTCCATTATTCTTAAAATTATGTTTTCAAACACTCAGTCACATGCTCCCTCTCTAGAGTAATATCGGAAGAGACTGTCTGTTCTTAGGAAAAAGTTGCACAAGTTTTCACAAACACCAATTATTTTCTCCTGCTGGTTTTACACAAACTTTACAAAAACATCTGAAGTTTCAGGGATGTTAGGAATACGTAGGTAGTCATTCCACTCTATGCATCAAAATCACAAAAAAGTTTACTAAGACCTTGATATTCTAGGAAGCAAGCTCTCCAGATAGAAATAAAGGTAGTGGTTTAACGACAGAGTGATCATCTTATTTCAACAAAATTCCCAGAAAAATCTCTCACAGTCAGGAAAATAAAAAAGTGGCAATGTTACTGACCAACTACTAGGAATAGCTAAACTTTTTATCTTTTTACAGTAGAAAGAATTCACACTGAGGGAGTTCATGCAGTCAACTATCCAGCAGAGGGCTTGAACAGGTTCAAAAGAAAGAAGAGTTCCCAGCAGACATGCACGTAAGTGTGACTCCACTGCAGTTATACAAAGTATTCACCCCAGCACCTTCAAACATAAAATGTGCATCAATTTTAAGGTGTGCCTTAGGTCTTAAAATTGCTACGCCACTTCTCAAGCCACTTCCTCTTCCCTTTTATTCTGCCATCCCCAACAGTAATCTTAAAAGTTACCTAAATTTTAAGCTACGCAACATTTATGTGACCTCTCAGTTCCTGCTAAGAAAAAGTAAAAATTCAAATAATATGGCTGTCTTGACGTTACAATAGAATCAGCCACTGACTGCACTGTCTTTTCTATAATCCTAACAAATCCTGGAAAGAAGATTCCTATTTTCAGATGGAATTAACCAAAGTTAACTGTCAAAGCGTTCTGTTGGGATATCCAAGGGTTGTCTTCAATTATCTAATGTACACTTAAGGTATTCAAGATGACTGATGGCAGACTGTTCTCAGAAGTACACTGGGAAAGGAAGTGACACAAAGGACCCAAGATGCTGCAAAGTAAGTTCCAATTAGAGAAGGTAAATTCTTTACTAAAAAGGTGGTCAAACAGTGGAGCAGGTTGCCTAAAGAGGCTGTAGAATCTTCAGTCTTGGAGATACCTGGAAATCAACAGTAGAAGGATCTGGGCAAACACACACAAGTTCAAAGTTAATACTGCCTTTGCCAGGGCATGGAATTAGAGAACCTAATTTAATCTATAACTTTAAAACTTAGCATCCATACCCTAAAAAGACTTCCAAGTTTTGCAGCTGGGAATAAAGTCTATTAATCAAAAGGGAAATTAAATGAAGTAGGTTCAGGAGCCTAAGCAAAGAGAAACTGAGTCAAGTCTCCACTGATCCAGACTCGGACTTTCAGCAGCAAGTGAGGAATTCTCTTTTCAACTATGGCCCATGACAAGACTGCTATGCAACACAAACTGTAAAAGAAATGTCCAGTGTTATCTGCCCCATTTTCCTAGAAGATCCCCCTCACCAACCACTGCCTCTTTCCCTGCAGCTCAGCACATTTTATAATTTGAGGCAAAAGAATTCTTTTGTGTGTGCTCTATAATTGTATTATCCTCCCAAAGAACTTACCAACAACTTCTATTAATAACTTCCTAGTTCAGAAAACCTAACTGGGTCTTCACTTACCGATCATCTACTAACTCTTAGAATACAAGAAAAGTACCTACTAAGAAGTTTCTTTAAAAAATTGGCACATTACACCTTTATTAAATTCATTAGGCAGTGACAGCAAAAAAAACCAAGAAAGTTTGACTATAATTGTCCTAAATCCACATAACATACTGAAAAGTAACAGATCACGCTGCTTTTTCAATCTAAGGCAAGTTAATGAACTCCAAAAATCCACGTGTCTAGTCTCATGGTTAAGTGAAAGAAATCTGGTTTCCTAATGTTATTTTATAAAATAGAAACATTGCACATTTAACAATTCATCACGTCAAGCCATATTTAGATATCACTGTAGGTGGGTAATGGGAAGCTTGCTGTAGTACCCTGGGCCTGTCAGTCCTACCAGTAATGAGCGCAAGTAGGAAGCTCATCGTTGCTGGCATTCCAGATTAAGATCCTTACATGAGCAAGGAACAGCAAAACAAATCGGTGTACTTCTGCCCCCTTGCGTGGCAAAGACATCAGCCTTGCCAGCAAAGAATTCCCCACCACAGCAATTCTCTCTGAGGCAGGAACAGCTAAAGTCTTCCCTCTTTATCACCTGCTTAGCTGTATGTGGCAAATTTTCCCTCTGTGCTTTGTTCATTTTGCACTAGCTGCATTTAACTGGAAGTTAATTGTTCTGCTAAAGTGCTTATGCTCACAATTGTTTTCACCTGGGATCCATCAAACACTCCACAGAAATGCAAAGGCAAATTCTATCACTGACATAAACTTGCCAGCAAATTAGGTAATACATGGAAAAGAATCAACTAAACATATGTATTTTTAAAAAGGCCTTCAGGAGAGTCCTCATCTCACAGCAGGTCACAGAATTTTTTAACGACATACAGGAAGCACAGCGGAAACTACCTTCAGATGAGAGAGTAATCAGGAAGGACTGGGAAGCTTCAGAAACACTTCAACTGGGTAAGCAGCAAAAAAATGGCAAATTAAGTTCAAAAAGGTAGAAGTCAACAATTCAACACAGGAAAAGATTGTGCTGTATTTCAGGGATTCTGAGTTAGCTTAGAGGGTCCTGCAGCAATGCGTGCTGCTGCACCCTACAACACAAGTAGGATGTGAGGTTAAACAGAACAACAAAAAAAAAAAGTGATGCTCTGGCCTAAGGACATTATTTGTATAATCTGTATTTTAAACAGCTCCAACTGACAAACTAGAAAGGTGGCAAGATCCATACACATGAAAAGGCTCAAACTGACAGCGGTTGCTTGGGGTGGGGCAAGAATATGAAAAAATATAGATTAATCATTAAATTCAATTAATTAAATCCATGAGTGATGAGTCTGGAGACATACGAAAAGTTACCTATCAAGTAAGGAAAGCTACAGAAGTCACTGGAAGGATCACTTCCTTTCACGGGAAGATACTGAATAGAGAACTTAGCTAGACTGGAAAGACACACTTGTCTTTTTAGTGTACAAACTAGTGGAGACTACCTAGTTATCCAAACTAACAAAACTGAAAATATAAGAAATTGCCTAAAGTTCTTTAGCTCCTATTCCAGAGCAGCCTAAGCTGACAAATGACAGCTGCTACAATTCCACCACATCCCCCTTCCACCACCATCACCCCAACACTGCTCTGCTGCTTCACTTCTGTTGGCTTCAGCACTCACACCCTTCATTGCTCTATTTCAACACATTAATCCAGGGGGAAAACGCTTTAAAAATAGTAATCTTCTGCAGACTTAATGCATTGAAAGAAGAGGCTAAACAAGCACAAGAGTGGGAGGGAGCACAATCACTTGGCAGCAAGCACATAAATTAGCTTACACTCCCATGAAACTCCAGTTTTAGATCAGAGATGCAGATCGCTTATTTGGGGGAGGCAAAGTAATTGCATTTTTGCTAAACCTTCAGGTCCCAGCCACTGTTACAGATAAAACAGCATACTAGAAAGATCTGAGACTATGGAAGTGCTTATCAGATTAGCGCATTTTGCTCTGTGTAACCTTTCAAGGTACGTTTCTTACTATGTTGTTCTGCTGTTGGGAAGGGATGGAATGGGGTGAGTGATTTAACATATGGGGGATAGGAGGGAAGACAAGAGAAAGAAATCACAACCACCTATAGGACAGAGAGGAGGGTGCGCTGCAAGCTCACTACCATGGACTTCAGGAGAGCAGACTTTGGCCTCTTCAGGGATCTGCTGAGTAGAGTACCATGGGATAAAGCCCTGGAGGGAAGAGGGGCCCAAGAAAGTTAGTTAATATTTAAAGATCACCTTCAAGCTCAGAAGCGATGCATCCCAACAAAGAGGAAGTCGGGGAAAACCACCAGGAGGCCTGCATGGATTAACAAGGAACTCCTGGACAATCTCAAACGCAAAAAGGAAGCCTACAGAGGGTGGAAGCAAGGACAGATAGCCTGGGAGGAACACAGAAAAATTGTCTGAGCAGCCAGGGATCAGGTTAGGAAAGCTACAGCCCAGATAGAATTAAATCTGGCCAGGGACATCAAGGGCAACAAGAAAAGCTTCTACAGGTATGTCAGTGATAAACGGAAGACTAGGGAAAATGTGGGCCCTCTCCGGAAGGAAACAAGAGACCTGGTTACCCAGGATACGGAAAAGGCTGAGGTAATCAACCTTGAGAATTTTTTTTGCCTCAGTCTTCACCAGCAAAGGCGCAGAAGGCAAAGGCAGAGACTGGGAGAATGAGGAACTCCCCACTGTAGGAAAAGGTCGGGTTCAAAACCATCTGAGGAACTGGAAGGTGCACAAATCCATAGGACCTGATGAGATACATCCACAGGTCCAGAGGGAACTGGTGGATGAAGCTGCTAAGCCACTATCCATCATATTTGAGGAAGTCATGGCAGTCCAGTGAAGTTCACACTGACTGGAAAAGGGAAATTTATAAAAAGGGGAAAAGAGGAAAAGGAAGAGCCAGGGAACTACAGGCCACTCAGTCTCACCTCTGTGTACAGCAAGATCATGGAGCAGATCCTCCTGGAAACTATGCTAAGGCACGTGGAAAATAAGAAGGTGACTGATGACAGCCAACATGGCTTCACCAAGGGCAAGTCACGCCTGACAAATCTGGTGGCCTTCTACGACAGGGATACAGCATTGGTGGATAAGGAAAGAGCAACTGTCATCATCTACCTGGACTTGTGCAAAACATTTGACACTGTCCCACACAACATCCTGGTCTCTCAACTGCAGAGATGTGGATTTGATGGATGTACCACTTGGTGGATAAGGAACTGGCTGGATGGCTGCACTCAAAGACTTGCGGTCAATGCCTCCATGTCCAGGTATAGACCAGTGATGAGTGAGGTTCCTCTGGGATCGGTACCGGGACCAGTGCTGTTTAACGTTTTTGCTGGTGTCATGGACAGTGGGATTGAGTGTATCAGTAAGTTTGTCAACAACACCAAGATGTGTGGTTGACATGCTAGAGGGAAAGGATGCCATCCAGATGGACCTGGACAAGGTTGAGAGGTGGGCCTCTGCCAATCTCATGAAGTTCAACAAGGCCAGGTGCAAGGTCCTGCACCTGGGTCAGGACAATCCCAGGCACAAATACAGGCTGGGAGGAAAATGGATTGAAAGCAGCCCTGAGGAGAAGGACTTGGAGGTGTTGGCTGATGAGAAGCTCAACATGTCCCAACAATGCAAGCTTGCAGCCCACAACCAAACATATCCTGGGCTGCATCAAAAAAAGCATGGCCAGTAGGTTGAGGGATGTGATTCTGCCCCTCTACTCCACCCTGGTGGGACCCCAGCTGCAGTACCGCTTCCAGCTGTGGGGCCTCAGCACA
>VYZM01010320.1:0-19171 GCA_013398915.1 Dromas ardeola
CTCTTCAACAGGACTTCTTCAGCTGTACACACCAATGTTTGCTTACTTCTAAAGATGGAGGCAAAACAAAAGATGATGTTAAAAGGAAAATATCAGCAGGCATTTTACCTATCAGCAGGTGTTGGGAAACAGCAGGACTTCCGTGTTTATTTTCTATAATTCCCATAATTACCACCTCTGTACTTGCTGTAATGATGTCACAGCAGGTGGCAATTTGTATGTCTTAGTGCTGTGTTGCTCTTTATTAGAAGTACCATTTTGGGATAACAAACAAGGTACCTAACACAGGTTGGAAGTTTGTTGTATAACAGTTTTCCTGACTATCTTCAGCATGTAACAAACACTTCAGTTAGAAGTATCTACCAAATACAAATTCTATCAACATTTGCATCCAGGTAGCCTTTCTTTTGCTTCCTATGTAAAACCGTCCTCCATCAAATTTAAAATTGCATTGCAGATGGTTCTAAGAATTTTCTATATCTTTAAATTATTCATGCTTCTTCAGGGATTTAAATATATATATATATATACACACACACACAGACACACATATATACACAGGGGTTAATTTTACATCACGTTTTCTAGCACAGAAACACCTCAACTTATTAATGAATAATTCACTGTTAGTCTAAAGTGCATGCCATTTAAAGAAATACTATTGATAACTTTTGGTGTTTTAAATTTAAGTATTTTAAAACAGTGCTCTTTTTCAGTTATGATAAACCCTACTTAAGTGGTACTTTAGAGCTTCTCCAGGAAAGTGTATAACAATAATATATCAAAATAGTGAAATAATTTTTCACTTAATGCTAGCTACTGTCAAATAAACAAATGAACTGAGAAAACAGACAAAATCTCATTTCTCTTTTATCTCATCCTTATCATCATATGAAATATATAGTACTTCCTATTTCTTTTGCCTAGATTAAGAACTATGCGTATGCATATTTTATCTGAACTAATAGTTTTTATAATCCTGAACATTTGACAGAAAATCTTATAGGTCATACTTTGTTGTGCCATTGGCAGTCTTCTTTATCTGCTGTTTGAAATAAAAAGGTGTAATAGTATCTTCTTTTTTTTTAAAGGGTGTGTATATTTTTACTCCTCCTTCCAAGAAACACTGAAGAAAAGTGAAGAGAAATAAGCATGAGAAATGAACAAATAACTGTATTTACTAAAAATTAATTAAAGTACACAAGACTGGCCAAATATGAAAAAGTGCTCCAAATGCAGAATACTGTAGACAATCAACACAATTTCATTTTCCATATCTTTATAAAACCTCTTCTTCAGGCAAAAAACCACAACTGGTATCGGTTCATATCTTGTAAAATATGCATAGTTCTTGTCTACTTTTCATTGGGGTTATAAGTTAATTAAACAATATCAAGTATTTTAAGGCCCTTCACCACAGAGACTATGTTCCTGAAAATCAGAAAGCAGGACGAACCCTAAATGAAAAAATATGTGTAGAAGTGACAAATTAATAATGGGAGGAGATGATAATATACTTGATTTATTATTCAATCTCTATGTTACATATTTAATTGTCAATTTTAAAAAAATACATCTTAATACTATTTAAAAGTTGCAGTAATATACAACATCATTTTTTCTTTTTTTTATATACGTAGACCATTTTAAAATCATATTAATTATTCAAGATTTCACTTTAAATCTGGTTTTCCTTTCTGTGCATATAGACTAATTGCTGTATAATTTCATCTAAATGCCAATGTCCATGTGTTTGGATAGACTAATATATCACAGTACCTTTCTTGGAAATGCTCAGGGCCATAAATTAACTTTAATTTCCACTGCATTCTATAATTAGGAATTATTGATGAGCTGAACATTTAAAAACAGAGCTACACATTTTCAGATAGTGACAAATGTTTCACAAAATCTTTGCAATTTTGTAGGTAATGGCAACTCAATGCACAACGTAAGTTAAGTGTGTTTCAAGGGCATAAAGCACATTGTATTCTGCAACTATGGCCAATTGAATTACTTGATATTTTATCTGAAGCAGAGGCCTGTCTGTACCTCCTATAATTTCTGACTGTGTTACTCAGGATACAATCAAAGCTAGCATATGCATACTAAAATAGTGTAACCAACAACAGCGTGTAAATTTTTTATAACGCTGTGATGACATAGCCAGAAAAAATGTATAAGCATTTTATGTAAATATAAGAGCATTGTGACCAGCAATGGGGCTAAGAAGGATGTGTGTAGTTGAAGGGAGAAGGCATCCAGGAAGCTGCAAGATAAAGAACAAGATGAGCAGAAGGGACTGCCAATAGGCAGGACATCCTTCCAAATACCCCAGAAGGATGAATCGGAAAATCAAAGGCAAGAAAAGCAGTGTTTGGTGAGGAAAGGGGGAGTGAAAAAGCTAAACACCAACAGTAATTGAGGAATGATGGAGAAGACAGATGTATCTCACGAAAGGGCTCTTCAGCCTGGTTACTCTGACCTTGGCACCTCAGGACCACTAAGGACCATGGCGATCATTGTGACCTATATGGCATCAGCTGCGGGACACAGTGTGGTCCCTGCTAACTTCAGACATAACTGTTAAGGAGTAAGACTTTTATGTAAGTAGAGAGAACATAGTGCTAATGACTATTAATTTGTAGGATAAAAACTTTAGCATGCAGTGTGTTGTTAACGAATGAATGAATGAATCTATTAAAATTTTGTTCTTGAAGTTTGAAACCAGCCTGATTTATCAGTCTCCTAAATATTGTTGTCACAGCAGTCTCTAATCCCCTAACTGAAATATATATACATATATTTAGTTGTAACAATATATAAACCTTTGTAATATATTATTGTTTGTGCTGTCACAAGAAGAAACATAAACTACGTAGAAGATACAGACACTTTAAAACACCCGTAACACTCTTGTTCTGTAAAGCAAATGTTTCCTCTAAGGTTTGTCCAAGTCAAAAAGAAAGTTGACTAAGTTTGATAACTTCTTTTTCCAGCATCACAGAAGTAAAATTTTTAATGCAGTTTGTAGGATAACTCTTAAGTCCTTCTCAGGCAGTATTGACACATACACAGGGTTAATCCATATGTTGTATTGCTGCTGCTGGACAAATGCTCTTACTACAAGTAACTTTGAGATAGGAGGTTCTTGTAATACTATGCTAATTTTGAGAATGAAGCCATAATTATCAACTGCATAATTTGCAAATGTAAAAACATCTTCAAATTTATCTCTAATATCTCTGCCTATACTCACGTTTGTTCATGAATTTCTCAGTTCTATGACAATGAAATCAGGAAATAAATCATGTGCCTTAAGTTTTAGGATGACTATTTTTTTTAAAGAAGGGAGAAAAAAAACGCAAACAATTCTGCTTTACTACTTCTGTACAGGTATCCCAATGAAATCTTTAGAATTTTAAAAGTAAAATAGTAATTGATTGCATAGAAAATTACAGGGATCCTTGTAAGAACAAAAATAATGGAGAGTGTTTTTTCTGGCTTTGTATACAGCTAAAGGCCTTGTGAAGTTCAAAATTGAAAATTTACTTTTGCATGATGTGCTACAATCATTCACTGTTGCACGGGGGAAAAAAAACAAGGCAAAGTTCTAAAGGAATAATGCATCCATCCTTTCTTTTCTCATTTTCGAACAGTAATCCAGTGTTCTTTTCTGAAAAGATGGAGACTGATGAGAAAGCTCTATTGATCCACCTCCATCTCCCACCCCGAAATGAATAATGCCTACAAGCAAACTGACTTCAAAGAGACACATTAATTCGAAGACAATTTAAATGGGGAGCGTACATGAATGTAGGGAAGAATTCCTCTACATTAACTAAATGCAGACTATCAAATTCAACACATTAAAAAGGTATTGAAGAAATTATGCTGTATGGTGGTTAACAGAGTCCTCAGCAGTCCTTTCACACCCACCCTGTTTCAAAGAGCTACATGATGGCCAAAGGCAGCCCCTGGTTTTCAGAGATAAAAGTAAAAGGTTTACAGAGATTGAGCCAAGATTATGAAACTCACAAAACTGGACAATATCTGTCTTTGGCTTCTTGATTTATGAGTCACTCTGGGAGTCTGCCAGAAAAGTTAAAAGAGTAAAAACCAAAGCCATACAATTAATAGATTCATTATACCATATCATTTCCCCTCCCTTTTCTCCATTGCACTGTTTACAGGATGACGTAACAAAGTAGTTTTCATTAGAATAGAGGAAAATAATAGTTAGGTTTTGTTGCCCTTTCATGAGCAGTTCCCTCAAAGAGCACATTTTACAAGCCATGGAGTGAACATTGTGAATAACTATGAAAACTGGATACAGAACCTGGGAGGGAGTCTGTCAGCTTGGAAACCTGGTTCTTTTCCTGCTGAATCTTCAGAGTAAGTGAGAGAATGACTGGCAAGTTTGTTAGGGAGCAGCAGCTGAAAGCTGATAAAGTTGAACAGAAATTACTTTAAATACATAGAATGTTAACTGTAAGTAATTGTGCTTTTCTAATGAAAATCAGTATTTAAGACTATTTCAAGATTTATAATCCCATTTTTCAGTATTCATAACTTGTTGGAGAAATTAATTTTCCTTATTGATTTAAGGTCTGTCTGTCTTCAGCTAATATTTTGGTTCAATATCTGCTTATTGCCATGTAAATATAAAGTTTGTTACATTTCCCAGCTTCTTTTTATATTGAGTTAAAAAAGCCTGTTTCTCTAATGTGAGGGGATGTTGTTGAGTAGGGCAAATTTACTTGACTCTCATTGCACACTGCTGTAAGTGAGCATGTAACATGCAAACCAGATGAAATGCAAGCCTATAACCTACTCCATGAATCAGGAGGGAAAATTCACTGTAATCTACATCTTCTCAAATACATTCTTTTACATTGTGTGAGAAGTAAGAAAGAAGACTAAGTGAGAATAAGGCTCATTCTGTGTAGACAGAACGGAATGTGCCTTTGGTATTTAAGGGAACCACGATTAACAAAAGAAGACTAAGGGTGATATTTATTTATTCATGCATTCTTTTTAAATCATACAATTCTGAACTGCTCAGTTCTCTAAGGGATTCTTTATGTTACTTTAAGCAGAGTAGCAGCTGTAATGGGTTATTCTTTTAACTTTTTGTAATTTTTCTTAGCTTGCCTCCTTTGTGATGTCCATTCTCAGTAAAACAACATCCTTGTCAGCACCTTTAGAAGAAATCAATACAACAAAGCAGAGAGGCATGCATTCACTGTATTCACTGTTGTGAATGAAGAAGTGCTAACTTGTTCAATTTCAGTAACTGCTCTCTAACAAACCTGTCACTCTAATTCCTAGAAGCAACTCAAACACATTCCGATTAATCCATTAATGATCAGTTGTGTACCAATACAGGCTTAAACCAGAGAATTTGTAATCTATGGCTGAAGTTCGGTAATTTTCAAGTTCCTGTCTATGACAGCGTCCACTCTCAAATGTGCATGAGAATCCTTTATGATTATAGGAAATCAGATCGTCAGATGAATATCCTATCTATGATAAAACTGAGACATATCCATCTTTTGTTCTGAGTCATTCAGTATCTTTGCAATCACAGCCAGATTTTAGAGGTTTTGTATGCAAAATCTGTACGATCTATCTTGTAGTTCTTTATTCAGTTCAGCTCTCATTTCCAGATCTGCAATAAACTTACTTTAATTTGACTTTCTGTCCTAGAGCATGGCCTTTAGACTTGGCTTCTCCACTGTTTCTTGACCTTGTATAATGTTTTGATTTCAGAATGCAGATTTGAGCCTGTCCCCAGTCCTAGACTATGATGCCATTGTTCCAACTGTACTGGTGCAAAAGGAGTTTTCCAGACCATATTTCTTACAGAACATATTACCTTTCCATTCCACCTGCCCTCCCAATCCCTCGAAGGTCAACAATAAACAAAAGCAAATGGCTTTATGATTCCAGAAGCATGCATGATAGGTAGGAAAATTTAAATTTGCTCCCATTGGAGTAGAATCCTGCAATTTTTGCAGTTGCAAATTGAAATAATTTAGGTTTAAAAACATAAACTTTATTCTTGTGAAATATATTAGCCTAACAGTCTCCAATTTGAAGGAACTATAGATTTTTTTAGGTGGATTTGCCGTCTTTTAAAAGTGCTTTTTGAGGTTTTATTTCCAGCAAAAGAAAGAACTGGAAATATGAAGTGATATAAACCATACTACTTCTTTGAAAGTCTTCTGCTGGGAGACTGCTTTTTTTTTTTCCTTTTTGTTTTTCTTTCCAAAAACTCAAGTATCTTTCTTACACCCCTTCAGAGATGTTATTGTTGGTGAGGAAAGTGCAAAAAGATTTCATCATTTTGTTCAGAAAAACCATATATCCAGCTGGGGCAAAAGCTTGTTAGAAAATTAATGGAAACCCCACCTTTGTCTTTAAAGCTAAAAGTGGTCCTTATTTTCCTAACATTTTCAAAGAGAAAATTAGCCTTACCAAATTTTTACAATTATTCATAGGGTACTGATTTATTTTTCCATTACATAGTTTGATATTGTGCAACTAAATAAGGGCCTAATAACAGCATTAGAGATGCTAAAAAGTGAACAGGGTTTGGAAAAAGAGGTCACATAGGTAACTGATAGTCATTTTAATGCCAGGATCTAATGCCAGATGGTCCTAGAAACAATTTCAGTAAGCCTTTTAATGATAAGCTTGTATTCTGCTGCTTCTAATGGTCAAGCATTTTTTAAACTCAAAGATTATGGCAGGACCAACTAGTCATGTTGTAAATAGACAAGTTATAGACTAGTTAGTGTCTCAGCATAAAAAAATAAAAGAAAAAAAGGACAGTTCTAGATCACTATCAATTGCAACAGTGTCATAACAGAAGGTTTTGCACCTTCAATCAGATGTGTAAATGCAGGTATTAATATTGAACATGAGACACACAAAGGCTCCTTTTCTGCTTTTGGAAATGCATGAAGTGAAAAATTGGTTGGTCTCAATTAACAACTTTGTGAGAAAAAAAAAATAGACCAGAAGAATTGCCATTAACTTAGTACTTCCCAAAGAAGTGAGTGACAAAAATAGTGCATTGACCAGATCAGAGGTGAAATTGAAGGCAAGCTCTACCGCTGCTGAAACAATAGCCTGTTGCCTGGTTCGTGGGTCTCACCCTTTTGTCCAAGTTTGTCTTTTCTGAAAGAGTAAAAAAGTCACAGAAAGGTACCCCAAAACATATGAAGCATGTATGTTTCACCTTCAGTCACTAAGCCAAAAGGCACTTCACAGCTTAAGACTCTTCACAAAACACCAACCTCTGACTACCTATAAGTAATTATCAGGAAACAAATGTTTTTATCTTGTATCATTATCACCTTTAATGTTCCCCAGAAGTACTGTGAGGCAGGAAGGAACAAAAATTTTTTAGTAAAAAATTGTTACATAAAAATATTTTTTCTAACTTCTAATTCACAGATCTTCTCTACTATTTTATCATTTTTTTTTACATTATCTCATTTTATTTATGTCCTATTATGCAGTGATATGCTATGTAAAGCCTTTGTTATGCATTTTATATATTGAAAAAATGAAAGAATGATGACAGGTATATATATATGATCTTGATATATCTCAAGATGTAATTAAATTGCTGAATTTCAGCAGCTGAACATTAAATCATTGTAATATAAATTGACTGTGAAACTTCCGAATTAAGAATCACAGAAATAAAGGAAATATTTTTAAGGATAGTTATACCTAATGGGAATTGCCTATGAGAATAAGCTGCTAAGATAAAAGCCACTAAGTTGCAGAAAGTGGAAGTGGGATTTGTTATCATTAAAGTCTCACCTAAAATGGAGATACAGAGTGCTCTACTAGAGGGCTTGCTGATATAAAATGGTTTCCCATGACCAACGTTTAGACTTTAATTTTTATAGAATAGAATAAAATCACAGAATCATAGAATGGTTTCGGTTGGAAGGGACTTTAACGATCATCTGTTTCCTACCCACCTGACACCAGCAGGGACATTTCCCACTAGACCGGGCTACTCAAAGCAGCATCCAGCCTGGCCTTGAACACTTCCAGGGATGGGGCATCCACACCTTCTCTGGGTAACCTGTTCCGGTGTTTTGCCACTCTGACAGTAAAGAATTTCTTCCTAATATCTCATCTAAATCTATCCTCTTTCAGTTAAAAGTGTTACCCCTCATCCTATCACTACACTCCCGAGTTAGATTCATATCTAGTGTTGGTACTCAATTAAAATGCATTAGGGTTATTTTTATATGTTTCATTTATTTCCTAGTGTAATGACAATATAATCTATGCATCCATCCACTTGGACAGAAAGAGAAATACCAACCTCTGCTTGCCCACATGCCTCAGGAATCCAGCAAGGGAACTCCATCTCAGAGGAATATTTGTGAGGCTTAAACCCACCTCCTTATGTAGCGCTGATTATGACACAGTGGTGGCCCAAGGCTATCTTTAAAGTCACGATTCCCAGCTTGGTAAGTTGGGCTAACAAACATAACATTACACTTTGATATTTATGTCTTGACTTGTTACATTAAATTCAGATAAACATACTTATTTATAAGGAACACAACTATCATTGCAGGCTTTCCTCAAAAAAGCATTGCATGTTTATATTCACTCACGGGGTAACTTTAAAGCACTTTTAAAATTCAATACAAAGTTTTCTTTTTTTATTTCCTTAGTAACAACTTCTAAGTGAAAAAGCCCAGATTTCTTGTAAAAACATCTTTTATTGAACATATGCTTTTCACTGATACTCCACAGGGAATGTTTTTCTAAAAAGCAGACCAAACAGCCTGTGCGTAAGTAGTTAGGAACACGAATGCAAAACTGCCAAGTAACTTTCCATTTTGCTAAGTAGATAACATCCACATAGGATGCTTAGAAAGTCTGTTCTAGAGCAATTGATTTTACTTTGCCTTTTTCTTCTTTATTTAGCTTGTAATATCTGTACTGCTTCATATAACAATGTAAAGATTTGAACCTATATGCTTGGTGTTCCCAAATTGTAAAATATAAATTACATTTCCTTCCATACCTTACTTTATGATTCATACAATATAGAAATTCTGTGGAGGACAGAAATGCATGTTCTCTGATAATTCCTACCTCTAGCAGACTTGGTAATCTCTTCAAGGCAAATAATTTGAACGGACAATATTAGTGAAAAAAAGTCGGTCCCTGTACCTCGGGCCATCCGTATGCACTGACTCTATTCAGGGGAGTGCTAGCACATTGACTTGATTAAAGCCGTAAAAATATATAACAGTATTTCCAGACCTGAACATTAAATATCAGTTCAACCGTCTATTTGAGGTACCCTGTAGAAGTTCAAGATAAATTGTATTTGAGACAAACTGCAGTTCACATCAGCTGCAGCAGTGGGAGTTTTGAATATACAGCACACGTGGTCTCTCAAAGATTCCAAAATATGGAATTAGGAAGCTGTTGATGGGTAAAAACAGCAATGAAGGATTATTAAAAGATATGGGTTACATGTCAACATAATTAAGACATTAGTAGCTGTGCCTTCTTTTATCCCTTTGTAATAGAGTTGATACAAAAGGGAGGTTGGAAACACTACAAACAAGTGAAGGAGAAAATAATGAAAAATAATTAAACGTAACAGTTTCTTAAATGAAGGATGTGGTGATGAAAAGATTGGGAACATTGTCACTTTCAGCCTTTTAAAGTAATGCTGGCTTCTATCACTCCCAGTACCTGTCTGATAACATTCTAGTGTTTCTTTGCCTGCTCATGCGCATCATTTAGCTCAATAGCCTGGCTCTTTTTCTTTGCTCTCATCCCGAGCTGCCTTTATGTATTAAGAAAAATTCATTTGTTCTACCGACTAGCCATATTCTTAGGATTAGTACATTTCCTTTTCTACTTTTGATTCTGATGACATCCCAAAAGTCTCTACAGCCTATTTAAAAAGAATCTCTCCCAGAGGTTGTTGCCCAAGTTTCTCTTTTGTGATTTTTCCTTTTATTATCTCTCAGGTTCCAAAACGGGTTTGACACAGACCAACAGTAAACTCCAAGGGACTGGAGAAGGTGGAAAGGACAAGTTTCAGAACAAAAGCAATTAAAAAGTGTGAAAATTAAAATGACAAAGCCGCTTGAAGTCTCTAGCTATAAAGAGAAATTAAATATGTGAGCACTCTTAGCATTTCATGTTCTGGCATGGGATTTACCAAACACACCTGGTAAAAAAAGTGCTTGCCCTCTTCAAAGGTTGTTTTAACAAATACTTTTCTATTCTCTTACTCCTACCTTCAATTTGTGGCCTACATTACAGACCTCCTTGAATGACTGATGACTGTTGTTGACGAATACCATGGTCAATACTAGCACAAATCCAGTGGTCAGTCAAAAGAAATATCCTTTCTGATGCAAATCACTTTTAGGCGGCATGGAGAAAATAATACAGAGATGATTTTTTCCCTTAATATCTCATATGTAGTAGAAGATTGTGGTCTTACCACGAAGTCACAGAAGATGACTTTGGACTTCAGATCCTGTATCTTCTACTTCCACGGTAATATTTTATCAATTTTAAAATCATCAGAAGTGCTTCTAAAAAAAGTATGAGGTTAGAGGAAGTATGAAATTAACACAGGACTACAAACACAAAATCAGATTTTACACTGAAGTTGCTTCAAAGCCTCTAAAAGTTAATGATTTCAGGACAATTATCTGAGGCCTAAATATCCAAGAGAGATACTTACAGTATCGATAGCTATCATTCTAAAGATAATCATAGAAATGAAATTATGTGACTGCTTTTGGTTCATTTTGAACAATGAGGTCAAAATGACATCTGGTGCCTGTGTCTCTATTGATCACAAGATCACAAGTTTAGCATATCAAAATCATATGCAATCAGTTTACTCTCTCAATGAACAGAATCTGAAAAATGAGAAGCTATCATGGGCAAGACAGAGTAGATGACAACCAGCAGCTGATGTGGATACTGAGGTCTATTTTAGAACCAAGGATCTGCCCTACCTGACTGTCTCACACACTCACTCTAACACTCCCAGTTCAGATTCTCATGAAGGAGATGTCTGCTGCTCCAGTACAGCCAGGCAGAAAGTTGTGTTTCCTCCTGCTGTACCACTGCTTGCCATTACCCACCTCAGGCATTAGCAGCTGTGGACCCTGCACCACCCCCCCCAGCACTGGTCTCCATGCATCTCCCTCATTTCCAGGAGGTTTCTCCACTTCCAGGACCTTTTGTCCATGCAGGAGCTTCACTTTCATCTCTCAGACCAATTCTGCTTTCTGGAAACCCTTCACTTGGGCACCAACTCTTTTCTCCAGGTCCTAAAGGCACGACTTTTCCATAGCCGAATACTCTATGTGCAGAAGAAAAACACACGATGACACTCCAAACTGGTGATTCTCTCTCATGCCTCTATATTACCTGGATGATTCAGGATGCACCACTTTTTTTTAAATCTGAGTGTTACCAAAATATGCCACCAGCCTGTCCGGATCAGAGACAGCAAGCAGCAGGCTTCTGTTTAGGAGTTCAAAACTTGAATTTTCGGACATTCACCCCCTCCACACACACACATCTATATTCAATTATTGCTGCCTGATAGTGTCCACAATTTAAGCTTTTTTCTACCTACAGTAAGCCCTGATTAAATTTATATTTAAACTTGGAACACTGCACAGACTAACTCATCTCCAGTTTTCTGATTGTATCTGCACAATAACACTTGTTACATAACAATTAATATCTAAAAATTTCATCTGTTTTTCTTCAGATGATCATTTTGTGTTGGAACCAGTAGAAATGCAAATGCACTGCTCAGCTTTTTTACATCAGTATTTTCTATTTATTACTTATATAATCTGTAATAAGTTTTTTGTGAGGCCAACTTTTATTGTATATATAAATCTATTAAAGATTTTCATGGCTATATCTCATTTTTTCCTTTTGTTTTAGTGTTTATTTGACTATATATAATGAATAAGAATTATTGTGTGATAAGCTGATTTAACTATGCTGCTTTTCTAAAATGGATCATTTCTTTTATTTTGTTTGTATTCTTTGTACTTTGTGAAATATAATTAGCGAGAGTAAAACTAAATTTGTAGTAACTAGACATAAAAGTGGATCTCTTTTTGTTTGAATATCAATAATTCTGATGAAATGTAAATGTAATTTTATAATTCTAAGGTGTTTAAAGGCTCATAATGAAAAATTAAGAAAAATGAAAATTAGAGGATTCTGAATAGAGAATTTCATTTTAACAACTGTCTGAAGTATCATCCATATTTTCCAGGTAATCATGAACATAATTTTGAGCAGCATGTTCTGCATTATGAAAATAATAATAAACTGTAGAAAATATATCTAGCTGAAGGAGATAGTTCAGAGTTTGCTTCAGATTTCTGAAAGAAATCTAATCACCTCCTCTTTCCTCTTGTAAACTATTGAGATGTTTGTATGCCCTTTTTTGTTTTGTTTCTTTTATACATCTGAAGCTGCAGATTTTTTGATGTAGAACTGCATTTGGTTAGGGGATGTGTTGAGTTTAAATATTTACTTTCATTTTAGTTCTTATACTTGAAAATAGAGTCAAATTGATGACTTTGTACACCCAAAACCAAATTTTACCTTATTCTTCCACATTCTAATACTTAAAGTGAGTGAACAAGCTGGAACATAGGAAGTTCCGATCAAATATGAGGAAAAACTTCTTTACGGTGAGGGTGACAGAGCCCTGGAACCGTCTGCCCAGGGAGGTTGTGGAGTCCCCTTCTCTGGAGACTTTCAAGACCCGTCTGGATGCAGTCCTGAGTAATGTGCTCTGGGCAATCCTGCTTTAGCAGGGGAGTTGGACTAGGTGATCTCTAGAGTTCCCTTCCAACTCTGAAATTCTGTGATTCCATACTTCCGTGATTCCATGAAATATCATAACGAATTTAGGTGTATAAATTCACTAGTGCAGAGCTGAGGACTCAGGTCTCTTAAGTATTGTCACAGAGAGATCATGAACTGTGTAACTTTGACTTTAATTTGTTTCACTTGGTACTCATGCCAGTAATCTTGTGATACTAACACTTCTAGAATGGCACGAGCTTCCCACGATTAGCTTTTAATATGTTCATTTACCAGTTCCTTAGAACTGTTGCCTCTGAGATAGCCGAGATGAAGAGGGCTCAATTGCATTCTGACAGCACACCTCCTAGCTGAAGTGGTAGACACAGTATTATTTGGAAAGGCTTGGTCTATTAAGGACCATTGGCTCTTAATGGATTTTTTATTTTGTTATCTATGCAAACTCTTGTGTATGCTCTGTAGGACAAGAAGACCTCATAAATTCACTAAATTAATTGTTCTGTATTGAACAGACACCAAAAAAAACCATAAAAAACCCTAAAACAAAAATAACTTCAACCCTCAATGGCCACAAAGAGTGTGCAAATTTGACTTTGAATAATGAAATCCAAGTAAACTTACAGAGCTACATGTGTTTCTAACATTCATCAATGACAATGTTATTTCCCACTTTAAAAAATCTAGATTATACAATCATGTAATCTATCCATAAATTCGACTATCTAGGCTTCCAGTTTTCTATGAGAAACATGTTATCTATCTATGAAACTTTTAGTTCTGCATTTGGTAAAATACACTGTCAGTGTTAAAATTGATCATATTTTGATCATGCAAAATGATGTTGTGGCATTAATGTAAATGCCTGAAACAAATCTCTTTCTAAATAAATTTAGCAGTATAGTTTTAACCTGATTAAGGACTATTAAGCTGGCTTCAGAATCCTTTTATGAGGGTTTGCACTTGTGTGGCAGCATTGCTTTTATTTATGTCAATACGCATTTTCAGACATAGTAAAGGCTTTTACTGACTGCAAATAAACAGTAAAAATTTGATTAATTGCACACTTATTTGAGCCACAGTTTGTCATAATTTTGAGATGAGTTATGTACTTTTCATAATTACAGTAAAAATACTCACAATATCTTCATAGACAGCTTGATCAATATTTTAATTAGAGACCTTTGAGACTGGAGAAATACTTCAGATTTTTCTCTGCCTTGCAACATATTAATTCGTTGTCGTGGTTTTGGCCAGATTGGCCAATCAGAACGACAGATGGCCTTCCCTCCCCCTCTCTCCTCAGAGAGGAGAGGAAGAGATAAGGAGATTTACGAGTTTACAAAAAGAACTAAACTACTTTAATGAAAATAATAATAAATAAGTAAATAAGAAATAATAAGAAAATATTAAAAAAAATATATATACAAAACCGTATCCAGCTCCCAGGATGACGATCGCGTCACCAGCAGACACAGGGAAAGTCCCAGACTGGAGTCAGTGATGGACAGGAGCCGAATTCCGGCACTAGAGCCAGGAGTGCTTGGATCGGGATCAAAGGCAGACGAACAGACAAGGTCCTCCTTGGACGTCAGCCACCGAAGAAAAAGTGAGCCAGAGCAGACTTGCCCCATTGATCCCTTAGCTTTTATACTGAGCGTGACGCATATGGGATGGAATACCCTGTTGGTCAGGTTTGGGTCACCTGTCCCATCTGCTCCTCCCTATAGGTGTGACCCCTCTACGCTTCTCCGCTTCCGACCCTCTAACGGGGCAAATAGCAAAGTTAGCTGACCTTGGTTGTTATAGCAATAAGTATAAGCAAGAGCTCTGTGCATACCATTCCTTGGTATAATCAGGTCTTATCACTCTGAGAGTGAACAGTTTCTGAAAAATATGCTGTTAATTTCAGAGTTTAGTCAGTGAGAAGAGGCCCAGCTAAAAAGTAAAATTACAAATCAGAAAATTGGTTCTGTTTTACCTCAAACCAGGACATTCATCCATATCATTGAAAGGAAATAATATAATTCCCTCTCTTTATTCAAAAGATCAGGAAACCTTCTCAAAACTGGAGAAACTGTTCTTAATTTAATAAGGAAGTAAAATTGTGCTTCTTGTGCAGTGAAACTGTGCCTAATTTTTCAAAATAAGTTCTTTTCTATATTGAAATGCATTCTGACTTTGCAACTGTCATAACTGTGGAGAGTTATGACTCATGTCTACATGAAAAATATGTACCATTTTTCCTACAAAGGAGAAACATATAGTTTGGTATTTACCATTTGTCAGAAAAAAATCACATGGAAATTAGTTGCACAAAAAAAAGACCTTTGAGATTACAAGTACGAAAATAGATCTTATAATTCTAAACTTTCAGCTACCCACAGCTCTTTCTAAAGCAAATGGTAAGCGCATCTAAAATTGGTATCCTTGTGCCTCCCTGTCACCCTGTGGCAACAAGGGACTCCTGGCAAAATTCAGACATAAGAAGGAAGCATACAGAGAGTGGACTCAGGGACAGGGAGACTCGTAGGAATATAGAGACACTGTCTGAGTATGCAGAGCTGCAGTTATGAAAACCAAAACCTACCTGGAATTGAATCTGGCCAGACATTTGAAAGACAACAAGGGCTTCAGTAAGTATATAAGTGGGAAAAGGAAAACCAGAGAGAATTTGGACCCACTGCTGAATGGGACAGGGACCCAGTGACAGAGGACATGGAAAAGGCTGAAGTCCTGAATGCCTTCTTCATAACAGTCTTCACTAGCAAGGCCAGTCTTCAGGAATCCAAGGCCACAGAGACCAGACAGAAAGCCTGGAGCAACCTTGGTGGAAGAGGATCAGGTCAGGGAATACTTGAGCAAATTGGATGTATGTAAGTCCATGGACTCAGATGGGATGCACCCATGAGTGCAGACGGAGCTGGAAAATGTCATTGTGAGGCCACTCTTGACAATCTTTGAATGATCATGGCAACTGGGAGAAGTGTCCGAAGACTGGAGGAAAGCAAATGTGACACTGGAACTCACAGGTTAAGGCACACTTGCAAGTGATGCAGATGCTTTTGCTCTGCCTTCCAGCAAAGTAACAAATGCTTAGAAAAAAATACAGTGTCTGTCTCTTTCTCACGTCCACGGTAACCCATGTCTCAGGAACCCCTACCTCAGTCCTATGTCGTGTAAGGTTTTAAAGTAGACAGCACCTACCACAAGACTTTAAACTCTTTTTTTAGCAAATTTAAAAGTTTAATTTTTAAAAATATGTTATTATTTTTAGCATTCATTTGTTAGACAGAAAGGCAGGCTTTGGACAAAAGGATCAGGAAGGTATTTCTCTAAGCTCAGCAGGACTGGAGCATTGGCTTAGCTAACTGTATCTTGCCTCTATAATGGGAAAGGTGTCTGATCTCTTATTGAATTTCTGGCAGGAGTCGGAAGCCGTGACCAACTATCTCTTGTCACTGTGAATAACAGGTATTAGTATATTCTCCAAAGGTTTAAGGCCAACTGATTCCCAGTTCCTTTCTTCTGTTAGAAGCAGAATGCTAAGACCCCGCTCCACTGCCACTGGATGGGTGCAAAGGGTATGCACTGGGTCTGTTGGATGAAGTTATGAAACTAACTTGCTTTACAGCAGCCCATAACGTGCTGTGCTTTGCCTTTGTGGCTAAAACAGTGTTGTTAACATGCCAGCATTTTGGCTACTGATGTACAGTGCTTGTACAGACTTTCTATTTCTCTCCACCCCATCCCCTAAAGGTCACTAGGATGGGAGTGGGAAAGAGGCTGTAAGGGGACACAGTCCCTCTGGAGGCTGTCTCTTTCTCTGGAGGCTTGTCTCTGGCTTGTCTCTGGAGGTTTGTCTCCTTCTCTGGAGATATATAAAACCCACCTGGGTGTGTTCCTGTCCGGCCTGCTCTAGGTGAACTTGCTTTGGCAGGGGAATTGCATTAGATGGTCTCAGAAGGTCTCTTCCAACCCCTATGATTCTGTGATTCTGTGACACAGCTGGGACAGCTGTTCCCAGCTGACCAAAGGGATATCCCATACCATATTACATCATGCTTAGTAATAAAAGCTGGGCAAACAAAGAGAAAGTAGAGGACATTCAGGGTTATGGCGTCTGTCCTCCCAAGTAGCCGTTACGCATGATGGACCCCTGCTTTCCTGGAGATGGCTGAACACCTGTCTGTTAATGGGACACAGTGAATGAATCCTTTGTTTTGCTTCGCCTGCATTTGCAGGTTTTGCTTTACCTATTATACTATCTATACCTCAACCCACAAGTTTTCTCACTTTACCCTGCTGATTCTCTTCCCCATCCCATTGGGAGGGGTGAGTGAGCAGTTGTGTGGGGCTGAGCTGCCTACCAGGGCTGACCCACAACTTCCCACGTTCAACCAGTACACATGCTGAGGCCCTGCTTTCAAGGAAGTGACAGGACATCTACCTGACAATGGGAAGGAGCAAATTAATTCCTTTTCTTGCCTTTCTTGTAACGCAGGCTATGTTTTTCTTACTAAACTGTTTTTATCTTGACCGATAAGGGGTTTTTTTTGCATCTTATTTTCTTCTGCTCAACCTGTTAAGCGGAGTGAGAGAGTGACTGTGAGGGCATCTGGAAACTGACCAAGGTCAACCTGCCACAGGGAATAACATCTCTCAGTCCCCAAAGGCATTTTCTGAATGCAGGTTTACTCTACTTTCCTCAGGTAATTTGGAGATACTCCTATACATCCACTTCAGGCCCTTACTAGATAGTTGTGCAGTAGCTTCTCAGAGATTTCTAGATGCTTCACCTATTATGCAGGGACATCATCTTTTCCATTACAATACTGTCACAGGTACTAACTTACTCCCTGATTTATTAAACCTCTCTTTAGAATGAAGATACATCTAACATCTCAGAAGTCACCTAAATAATTTCCTATAGCAGTAAAATCCTTTCTCTTACAAATACAGACACTTGTTATTTTCCAACAGGCCAAATTAGATTAATTACAGTAGAGCAACTATTTTAAATATTGTTCTGATTTCACCATGTGTGGTGGTGGAACCCCCTTCCCCCTTAGGCCACTCGGTACTTGGTATCCCCCTCCCCACCTGGGCCACATAATAATACAATGGGCCAGAATGATACACAATGGTCTAACATGAAAGAAAGAAAACGTGGAGACCAATGGATTGGAACACTATGGCAACCCCTTAGTGTACCTGGTTCCCATGGCTCCTACTCTTTGAAAATAGTAACTATAATCAATCACTCCTGACATCATATGGATCATGGCCACAGAGTGGGGGATACCAGGACCCCAAATCCTAGCAAGTTCTGGGCTTACGTAACCAATGGAAAGTACCTGAATATTCCATTGTCCAAGATGGACCAGAGTGGAAAAGTATCTGACAAAAGTCAATTACCTCAGATCCTGTAAGTAGCAATTTGGGTAAAGATCCTTTGAACTCTTCTGGATTGCAGCAGGCTGTGGCCAGTGTCTCCCCTGAATTGAGACGCCTCTCAGGCTTACACCTTGAGGCCAGGGTGAGAGAATCTTTCTCGAGCCTCAACTACTGCCCATTGGGGAACTCTGATGCATAGTGAGTATTCCCTAAATGTGAGAAAGGCAAATTTTGACTATAGGCTAGCCTCTCTTCCATCCACCTCTCCACCTTTATGTTTCTGAGATACACATTAGCTTAATGGATGTGGATGTTCTTCTGTCCATCTGCACGTATGTAGGACTTAAAAGTAGTACCTTTCGGCTCATTAGAGTCGCCTGCTATTAAGAAATTCCTCATCCTAGCAATTGGAGGCCTGTGCGTGTGCTCGTGTGTGTGTGTCCTTATATGCTTTGCTTATATATATACACATATGTATTAATCTGAGATTTGTGCTTTTGCTGATATGTATATGTATTGATTTGGGCTACTTTATAGTAAGTTAGTGTGAATCTTGCCATGTTCGAATCTGTAATTGAGTCACTGTTCAGTTATTTTGTTAAATCACTTTATTATTAAGTGCTGCTAAAATTCAACCTCTTGATCTACCTTTAATCATTAATAAATTTTTAATTGTTGCTAAATCATAACTGTGGCAAATATTTCCATCCGCGACACCATGCTGGAAGTTTTTTGAAGTATTTGCTTCAAAACACATTTTTGAGCTCGTATCATGTGAACTTGAGTGTGATACAGAATGAATTTTACAAAGTATACTGCCAGTAGGCAAGACACCTGATTTCACAAAATCAAATCAGCAGGATTGTCAGGTCTCAGCAGCTTCCTT
>VYZM01010320.1:27034-38481 GCA_013398915.1 Dromas ardeola
GAGAGGGGAGAAAGTGGCTTGTTGGGTTTTGTTTGCTTTTTTGTTTGTTTGTTTCTAACTCAGAAATTGGGAAAGCCTGCTATAGCATCAGAGGACATCCAATGAACTTTAATATTAACATTTGTCAAAATACTTTACATAACTTTGAGAAATGGAATCAACATATGTAACTTTCATAAATCTTAAACATGGATTAAAGTTTCCCTATATATGATTCCTACTACTTACTTTTGCTTATAACTGAATGAGTAGAAGTCAGAAGAACAGTAAAATCAACACAGATTGAGATGACCTTCTTTCACTAAGACCCACGGGAATGCTACAGTCCTCACCTATGCCACTATGCTTTTGTTGGCTTCCAGTGGGCTAGCGATGGGAAAACAGCTCCTTGCAAACACTCCCCAGGCCCTTCCCACCCTCAAATAATGCCTTGCTCCTCTTTGAGAGACCAAACCCAGCCAGAACCAGGCCAAGAGGCTTTCTAACAGTTTAAGATTACAAACGAGTGGTACAAATAACTGACCTTGAGTCCTAGCACTGGTTATTTCTAGAAGGTGGAGCCTAGGAGTGGATTTTGCAATTGTCAAAGGACAAGAGCCTTGTCTCAAATACGGGACAGGTTCGGCTCCTTAGTTACCCTCACGCATCTGCTTTTCCCCAAGCGAATCCTGGTTACAGTTAGGCAGCAGTCATATATCACGCACTGCATCTGTCACATCACAAAGAAAAGGCGAGAATGAGACCCATGGGCCAGCACAGCATGTGAAGCCAGTGGAAGGGTTAACAGGATTCACCTAGAGAAGGGGGAATTTTTTTTTCATTTACACGTGAAGGAAGGATTTGCTATTTTTTACCTGTTTAGTGTATTTTACAGCATGTTAGTGAAAATGGCATGCTCTGTTGCCAATATCATGAAGTTCATATCTGCATATATGAAAGATATTTTATCACTGAAACAGTTAAAATGAAGTATCTCCCTATTTCTTATAGCTAGACATCTAACTGTTAATGAAAATTACAAGACACTTTAGCGTGATAAATAATACATGACAAGGTGTGTGTTACTGTGAGATAACACACATCTCAGAGGCACGGTGACATATGCCTTGGAGTGTCTTAGTGCAATTATAAAGTGGCTCAAAGTTAGAATTTTTAAAAAGAAGATTCGCATGTTCATAGCTGTCCAGAAGAGAAACATGACTAATTTGTTACTATAATGATTACTGACACATTTAGGAGGGAAAATATAGTATTGGTTTAATATTCTGATAATTTTCTTAGTTTTCTGACACAGGCATTGCATTTATTGTTCTATGGGACTGGACTGATGCCAAGATCTCTGTTATGAAAGGCTTAAACAGCACTATAGTTGGTATTAGCAATCTGTAGTGAAATGTTTCCTACCAGCAAAAATATTGAATTAACTGATTCCAAATTTCTTCCAATTGGGCAGTCACAGTTTGATTATCGTGTAGTCACCACCCTTGACTGAGTTCCAGATTTGAACTCTTGCTTTCTTAAAGGGCAATGATAGGACCCCCAAACCTGTGAGTGTTAGTGGAGATGGGAAAGGAGAATTTTACTCCTTGAAGCCACTAATCTCCATTCAATATAGATAGTAGGAAGTGGTTAGGTCATGCCTCCTTGAAAAATATATAAGCAAAAACAGGTGAAACGACATGGCAGAGAATTAATCCTCCCTCCCCCCTTCTCCTCTCACTGACCCCAAGGGACTGCTGGGGGAATAAGGAGCCAGGTGCTGAAAATCTGTTCCCACTGTGCTCTGGGAGTATTGATGCAGTAACACCTCCAACTCCCAAATGAGCCCTCCACATAGAGACACAATTGTTATGTATTAGAATGCTAGATGCAAAATGCTGTACATATTAACAAGACTTTTTTGTTATAATGTCCAGTATGATTGTCTGTCTGTGTTATAGGATGTCCCGTTATGCATTTCTTTGCGCATATATATTTTTTTTTTAAGTACCATAGCTATAGCAGTGTACATGTTTCTTACTTCTTACAAAATCACTTGAAATCAGACTGGGAGACAAATTACACAGAGAGAATAGATTATTTACCTCTTTCTTACGTTTACTCTGATATGCGAACACTTGCAATCAGTTCACCAAAGGTAGCATTCAGTTCTCAGGTTTTCTGCTAATAAAAGGAAGGGGACCAGGGGACAAATACACCTTTGTCATATATTTTCTGACTGTCTTAGCCATTTCTAGGTTAACATTTTTAGAAGGAGTAGTTTTTACATTGTTCTTCTTTTCTGGTATTGCTGACTTCCGGTAAACACATAAACTCCCCCTAGCAATGACTGCTGCATGTAAGGGTCTATAAAACCTCAAAAGTCACTGTACATAGCCATCAGTTGCGACTTTGAGAGAATATATTGACATTTCTGATACACCCAAAACACACACAGTTCCTATGGAGACTATGCATGTGTTTTAATAATACAGAATTGTTTATAATATCCTAATGTGAAAACTTATATGAAATAAACATACTTACGGCTTGCATAAGAAAATCCAACCTTGTTTAATATGTTACTATTATGCTGTATTCATGTCTTTCCATGTCCACTGTGATATAGTTGCTTTAATTTTATTGGAAATATTTTTTGAAATATCGTCTTTCACTTGCTGTTGGAGTACTCGCACCATTAGAAATCACATTCTCATATTTACATTCCTTCTAGACTTGTGGTTCCACATGCCTTCTTGCACAGTTCCACCCCCGACTCCCAGTCCAGTTTATAGCTGGTGAATGGAGTACAGAATGAAGTACACTCTGCCGTTTCACAAATGCGATTGCCAATCACGCGTAAGAGGTTGTTCCTAAGCAGTTTATCTGTCTTCTTTTTCTTTAAAGTAATGCTCTTGCCTCTGAAGTAGACTTTATTGGCATGCTAGAGTACCACTAGAAAGTTACCTCCACTCTTCGAATAGACAACAGTCACCACAGCTAATGAATTCTGATTATTTGGAAAAGTTAAGTTATGAGTAGCGAAGAACCTTCTTTGTGCAACATTTTTTTATGCACACCTGTCAAAGTACAGTTAGCAGAAATACAGTGTTAGATCAGACCTATTTCTATTGAGGACGGTTAGGAACATCTTCATTCCAGACTCTCTGTAGATCTGATCAATATCCTCACTGGTCATGGGTAAAATTAGTGTAACATTTCACATAACTTTTCACTGACCAGTGCGAAGTGAGTTAGTGCTGTCACTCCTGGCCATGGTGATGATGTTCATGTTCTGAAGTATTGCTACTACTAGTCTGTTACTGTCAAGTTCTGCCAATAGTCATAATGATGTTGATGATGAGACTCCGATAATAAATTAGGATAAATGCAGTAATAAGTTATTGCAATTACAAATTTGGAAGAGATAAAAGGCAACAAGAAAAAGAAAGTTTTAACTCTTACATTGGGACAAGATACTTCAAGGCACCAGGTACGTGTGAAACACTGATCAGCGTTTGACCTTTTCCTTCTGGGAAAAGAACTGTCATCACCTAGAGACTAGATATGAGTCGTCTGCTCATGTAATATGGAAAAAGCTCCAAGTGGGCTACCCATATGGTCGCCTTCCTTTCAATAACTACAGAGCTCATGAAATTGCAATTCATTTTTACCTCTGCTTTCACTGCTTCAGTATTTCAGAGAAAACTGGAATACATGGTATGTGGTGTGCTGCTGTACATCAGCAACTGGGAAGAGGACATTTAAGATTCTGCTTCCACAAACACTAACTTCTCTTTAATTAGAATATAGATCATTCTCCACTACATCTCTCCAATAGATCATATTTCTCTATATACTACTATATCCAAGTTTTGAATAGAGCAATTTGAAAGACAGTAAAAACAACTATCTAAGGAAACCTGTGCCTGATGAGTATCACTTACAGAAATATTTGCTCAGAGGGCACAAGAATCTTTACAAAGCAGAGTACTGAAATTAAGAGGAGAGTGATATTCAGGATATTGGTCACAAAAAATTGGAAGTCTCTTTTTCTCTAATTCAGATCCCAGTACAATCCTTAATTTATTAGATGATATTTAGCATAAATGCACTCATTAAATTATGTTTCATATACAATATGTTATTAATCTAAGCCTGAAGCAACAGTTCATTTAATAATTGATATGATTTATAAAAGAATAAAACTCACTTGTGGGAAGTATGACTGGGAAACAATATAGGCCGTGCAATACTTAGACTATGTACTTAACGTATAAATCTGAGCACTCCAAACCAGGAAGTTTTATGCACCATCACAAATCATCCTTGCAGCAAACAAAAACTCTAAGCTTACAAAAGCAGTCAGTTTAACAACTTGATCAATGTACCAATACTAAAATATACACACACAAGTCAGCTTCCAAATCTTAATAGAGAAAAGTCTTATATCAATCTAAATAGTGTTACAGACATAAACGGATTTTTTACAATCAATGTGCTGTATTTTGTGTATTGTTAGTTTAAAAAAAATCTTACTTAAACTTGGCTACACTGAAATCAATGTAGATAAATTCATCTGGTATGTACACATCACATGTTAAAACATTAGGATGTTCAATAGGGTACTAGATCTGATATAAATCTGTCTAATGTAAAAGCATGGTGCTGCCATATCAAACAGTCCTAATGGACTTTGTATGAATCAGGACAGAATTTCTGTTAGTTTAAGATGGCTAATCCATGATATTGGATTTATATATTATTCAGAGTGCAGTAATAATTATAGTATATGAGTGCTATGGAAGAATAAATAATAAATGACTAAATTAATATTTCATTGTAAACTTAATGCTGAATTTGCCCTGTAGGATCCTTTACATCTTGGTCAAAGCAGGTTGAAAATGTCTTTAGGTCAAAATGCCCTGCCAAAGCCTAATCAGAAACTGTGTTTAAGTGCAGAGGCAGAAGTGTGACCACAGTGAGGAGTCCTGTTGCTAACGAGGTTACAAGGTAGGAGTGATACTGTAGGTCTTGCTCCAGGCTATTATCTGGTAATTTTCTTGAATGTTTTCCATGACTCTCCTTTGCTTGCACCTACACAACTCCTAGCTACACAACTCTGCCAGATAATGGAAAGCCTTCAGACCAAATAGCTCAGTTTCTGCCTGACCACATAGATAACCTATGCTTCTGATGATAACTTTTGTTTCAGCTAGATTATTACAAAAATAAATCTACATCATTCTAGTACTTATTCAGAATGAACAGACAATCTCTATCAGCTCAAAATGGATCAGAGTGCTCAATATCCATGAAGGCAGCGTATGTGACTGAGGCTTAAAACAAGATGTAGAGCTACTATGAAACAGTATTTGATGAAGTGAGAGATTTCAAAAAGAATACCGTTTTGGAATACTTTTCCTTTATATATATATATAGTATATATATGTAAATATAATACTATATCTTTGGAATACTATTCCACTGTTTAGTAAGAGTACTCCACCAGTAATCTCAATACAGCAAAGGAACACTGTTGCATCAAGTTTATCGAACCATAAATAAGAGAAACGGAAAGTTAATGTAATACTTTTTTTTTCCTTCTCTTTTCTTGGTCTTTGACCACTGACCTATGGGCATATATTGTTCTTGTCAGAGTAACAGATAATAACAGGAAGCATCTGTAAATTAGAAAGCTTGAGATACATCAGCTCTGCTGCTTCAGGAGGCAATTTGTTAATATAACTGTCAATTTGTTAATTTAACTCATCACAGAGCTGGCATTGCAATGCAGTCGAAAAATTGATAGCTTTATAGAATTTCATTTGGGAAGAGCTTTTCAAAAATGTGAAAATGTAAGCCATATGATTTTAATTAGTCACAAGTTTGATCCCTTTATTTTGCACGATAATCATATTAACAGAATTTATACCTTATTCAATTGATTTTCAGGAAACACTCCATTTCCAAAATATCATCTCTGAAAAATTAATCTGAAAGTACAGCAAATAATGCTTGCAAAAATTATATCATGGGCCAGACCTAGCCTTACAAGGGCAAGTGTAGGGTCTTGCACCTAGGGAGGAATAACCCCATGGATCAGTATAGGTTAGGGGTTGACCTGCTGGAAAGCAGCTCTGCAGAGAGGGACCTGGGAGTCCTGGTGGACAACAAGTTGACCATGAGGCAGTAATGTGCCCTTGTGGCCAAGAAAGCCAATGGTATCCTGGGGTGCATTAAAAAGAGCGTGGCCAGCAGGTCGAGGGAGGTCATCCTCCTTCTCTACTCTGCCCTGGTGAGGCCACATTTGGAGTACTGGGCTCTATGGTTCAAGAAAGACAGGGAACTACTGGACAGAGGCCAGCAGAGGGCTACAAAGATGATCAAGGGAATGGAGCACCTCTCTTATGAGGAAAGGCTGAGAGACTTGGGTCTGTTTAGCCTGGAGAAGAGAAGTCTGAGAGGGGATCCCGTCAATGCTTATAAGAATCTAAAGGGCAGGTGTCAAGAGAATGAGGCCAGACTCTTTTCAGCGGTGTCTGATGACAGGACAAGGGGCAATGGGCACAAACTGGAATGCAGGAAATTCCACCTCAACATGAGGAAAAAATTCTTTACTTTGAGGGTGATGGAGCACAGGAACAGATGCCCAGACAGGTTGTGGAATCTTCTTTGTAGATATTCAAAACCTGCCTGGATGCATTCCTCTTCAACTTGCTCTAGGTGAACCTGCTTTGGCAGGGGCATCGGACTAGATGATCTCCGAAGGTCCCTTCCAACCCCTACCATTCTGTGATTCTGTGATTCTGTGATTTGAGTCAAATACAGCTCAAATTTCACATGTTAATTAGTCACATTTGTGATTAAACACACATATTTCAGATGACGATTCTAGATGGACTTAACGATTAGGGTCAATTAAATCTATAAGCTCTTTGATGCTAGAATCCACGTGAAGAAGGCAATGTTACATACCAAATTTTGTTATGGGTGAACCATATATACAGAGTTTAGAATTTATTACTGGTCCAATTATTGTCTTAGTTATAGGTCTAAATTATCTAATTAATATGGAAAAGACTCATAATTAACATAGTTAAATTGTTATACAAAAAATTCCTAGTACCTCCCCCTTTTCTTTGTTGTTTTGCCCATCTTTCCATTGTCCTGCCATCCCCAGTGCAAGGCTGATGGTTTCAGTCTTCCTCAAAAAGAAAGAGGGGGGCATGATGTTCATGTTAGTACCACCTTCTTTTTCAGCACTGGGTCTGCTTGGGGTTATTTTAATATTTTTTCTTAGCACAGTTTGCTTCCTTCCACTGGTTCCCAGAGAGACTTTTATAATTACACAGCTCCCCAGTTCTAAATTTCCTAAAGGGTATTTTTGTCATACACTAAACATCTAGGTCTGTCAGACCATTACCATTAAAGGTATTTAGAGAGGTTAAGCTAAAACAGGTGAGAAAATAGTCACTTAATGACTAGACAATTGTCAAAACAAGTGAGAATCAGCTCAGGTAAAGCAAGTTCAGAAAATCCTTGAGACCTAGCAATGGAAGCTTAATAGACCTGTAGCCTTCTGCTAGTAAGGGCAAAATCATATTTACTTGGCTACAGCAGCATGCTCCCCTGATGATGGCATAAGCTTAAGAGACTTATATTAAATTAATAATGATGCCAGATGCTACCAATTTCTCTGTGCCTCAGTGTCCTGTCTTCTAAATGGGGATGGCAGTACTGCCTTACCTCAAAAAGGTATTAAAGATTAAAATAACGTAATCTATGATAAGAGCCCTATGAATGTATATCATAAATATCCGACTTCGGAAAGCCAATTAACTAAAAGCAATGCATGCAAACAGAGTTATAGTCCTTTCAAGAGCAGATCTCAGGAAGGATGACGACTTCTTGCAGGGTGACCTCATCCTGCAGTGAAGTCAGGGGAGGTACAGAGAAGGGCAACTAGAGCAACCACAATGATGGAGCAGCTGTCCTATGAAGTGAGGCTGACAAAGCCAGGATTCTGCAGTGTGGAGAGGACAGGATAGAGAAGGCAGGATATACTGAGATTTACAAAATCAAGGATACAGTAAATGAGCTGAAAGCAGGACTGCTGCTCTCCAAATGACAGAACACAAGCTCTAAGAGGCACTCTATAAGACTAGTTGGAGATCAGTTTAAAATGAATAAAAGAAAGTCCATCTCTACAGTGTAGGTAATGAATTTCTGGAGCTTGATGCCACAGGAGGCTGCAGAGGAATACAATATCTTCAAGTTCAAAAAGGGACTAGAGAAATTTGTGGAGAAGTCACTAAACCAATCCAGAAACTACTAAGAAGAGATATACCCTCTAAAATCCATTAAGACAGCACTTCTGGGTGCTAAGGAACACAAAAAATGGCCAGGCTTGCATGGTCTCCCTAAATAGCATTTTCCATTGCAAGCGTCCAGGGCAGAATTCAGGCTAGGCAGGACAGTGGTTATGCCTTATATTCTTAGGTACTGTATCGGTAGGCAGGGCCGTGTCTTTCTAACCTTTATTGGTCTCAGGTATCACATCAACTCCCTTCTGAAATCCAACCGCCTTCTTCACTCCATGCTCTTACTACAAAAGCTGTGACTCACCCATCTGCAGGCAAGTTCCTGAGCTCCTCCAGAGGCCCCACCAAGCCAGTCATTCCCGTGTATATCTCATCATGAACATTCACATTGAATCTTGAGTTCTGCATGTGTGACAGCAATCACTGAACATGATTTAGATGCAAACAACTCTAGTGAAGCAAGCACTCAAAGCTTCCTCTTACATTCTAATCTGGAAAGTTAAAAGATGACATGAAAACAACTGCCATGGGTTCCCTTGTGGCAATAAGCTCTATCTTTTGCAGTTTCCCCAGAATATTAATTTCTTTCCAAACAAGAGGACTGAAATTTTAAAGCAAGTGCAGCTGCATGATTCAATAAGAAATATTTAAATGCTTTTTTATGACAGTTTAATGTCAGAGAAGTTACTGCAAATTGTCAGAGAAAAGAATTCATGTAAAGCAGAAGCTTTAAATCAAACTATCCAGACAGTTAATCTTACTAAAACTGTATCTTTAAACTCCATGTATACACGTCCTCTTAAAAGCCACCACTTAAGATGATTTTCAGCCAACCTTAGCTTCTGAAGGCACATGAGCCCTGGAGGATTTCATGACTATTTGAAATTTAATTTTCCTGATGCTTTTTGTCCTATCAGTTTGTCATAACACCACCACCTTGCAAAGATAAGAAAAGCACTCAAATGCACAATGAACCAACTTAGTTCATCTAATGATTATAATCTACCTCTAACCTTATCCGTGGAAAATCTTTCTCTTCGCAAATCACTGTTACTGCACCACTTCAGGCAAACAGTAGATCAAGCTGCAGACTATATTTAGTCAAGATTTTGTTTCACAAAACCTCTTCACAAAGGTCTCTCTATTGGGTTAATCAATTTGATTGTGAAATCCTTCCATTATGGACTAACGGGCCTAAGTGCAAATGCACAATTCATAGTTTTTCAGGAAAATAGATACCAGTATTTCATATACTACAGAGAGGAACTACTTATTAGACAAACTGCATTTAATGTATATGCTAATCAGATTTACACTATGTAATTAAGGGTTAATTCTCTGATGGTTTTTGATGGTTTGTTGGATTTTTTGGTGTTTTTTAGTTTGTGGGTTTTTTAAATTTATTAGGCACCTTCTATGTGTAAAGAACTCAAATCTGGTCCATATCTGTTGTATAACATGCTGTAGCTTTTATGATTTTTCACAACATCACACATACATTTTTCCCTGCGTAGATAAGGTCATAGCAAAGCATCTCATTCTATACTTTGAGAGTATCTCAAAACTAACAATATCTGGAGAGAAGCTGTCTCTTATTGCTGCCTTGCATACAATTTCGTATTTTGTTATACTGCCCTAAGGGAGGAAGTATTGTGTCTTACTTCTGCTTTCTATAGATGACAAGAGAATTTTTTCTTCAAATTCTTAAGGTTCTTCAGTGAAAAGCAGTATCAGCTGACCACCCACCTGCATTTCTGTGCATTTGAAAATCATGCACATATGACTATGGTCCTGTTTATGCAACTATTTTCCAGTCAAATTTTAAAAGGCTTGTAAAGTAGCAGCAGAGTTTGTTCTCAAAAATTGTTTCCTGTTTTATGCCCTAAATAACCTCCCCCATCTGTTTCATGATGAAAGAATTGCCACTTTAAAAATGCCTGGTACTTGCCTTCTATCAAGCCCTTTCTGTTACTGAGCACTTTTGTGAGCTAGGAAAAATTAGTTATCCGATTCCTTTTCTTCACAACTACTTACACATATAAAAGATTAGAACATTTTAGAAGACGGTAAATTATAATTTACCTTGTTTGACATCCCAGCTCCTCAACGCATTTCATTTTCATGGGAAACAAACTGGCCTCCTGGCCAGCAAGAATCCCAGGCTAATTCTTCTAGTGATGCAAATCAAACCAATTTTATCTGTCTTGCTTTATACTAGCTTGGAATATAGCTCATAAGTTTTGTGCTGTATTAAAGATTAAAGCTATATCAGAAGTGTTCATTATTACTTACATGTTCACATACTGATTTTCATTTACATAACAGAGAAGTTCGTGTACTTCATCACATTTAGTAGAGTAAAAAATGTAAGGGTGATCAAATATTTGCTAATTAGAAAAATATGCTGTAAAGATAGTAGGATACTGTATGTTTCTCCTACGTGTATTGTACAAGTAACAAGCCCCAGCAATTTGGAGCTACTCAGCTTTTAAATTATTATCTTGCAACATATGTGAAGGGTCTGTTTTTAAGGTTTCTGATCATCCTCTCTGCAAATGTGATATCAAGTATAATATCAAGGGAGATTGGTCCTTCATTTCTTAGTCCTTCATTTCTAAGACTTTTTTCTTCTTTCAGCCTACAGTTTTAAATATCTGTATGCTTTCTGGATTGCTTACTCTAACCTCTCTTTCTGCAACAGCTATAAGGTACAACTGTAGGGTTGTTAGAAATAACAAATTCCCATCCTTTTCAAGGTTAAAAAGAACTTTTTTTTTTTTTTTTTAACATAATGGACCAATAAGGCTACTCATATATATATCAGAAAACGACAAATCCCTATTCCCCAAATACTTGCACACACCAATACTTTCAGTGGATTATTTATCTCAACCCTGAGGTGGATTTTTATCATTATTTGATATACCCAGTGGTAGCTGAGAAAATATGAGAATAGTCTCTGCGACCGGAAGAAGGTATTTAGCTGATATACATTCCCAGCGATTTTCTTATATTCATAAATTTACAGTCACACACAGATATATTCAGTGCAGCACGTTCAATTCCTGCAGCCTGAATAGTGACCAGAAAACACAACAATGGTCTTAAATCTGAAAATAGACTTTCACTGTATTTTGTACTGTA